>JAAAWM010010700.1:0-48318 GCA_036873465.1 Thinopyrum obtusiflorum
CTGTTCTTGGGAGGAAGACAGGCCGGGGCCTGGGCTGTTCCTCCTGTCTGTCTTTTTCTCTACTGATAGATCGATCGTCCAGCTTGCCCGTCGCGCCCGCCCCTGTACATGGGGGTCTCCTAGGGGGTTTTATAGACCAACCCCCCGGGGGTACAATGGTAAGGCTACACGGCTGCGGGGCCGGGATGTCAGCGTCTGGAAGCCGGTGCTGGGGCCGGGTGACAGGGAACGTTGTTCCCTGTCTTGTCGCGCGTCATGGACGGGACGGGTCTGCCAGGCCACAGTGACGCGCCGCCCTGCCGCCGTCGGCTGGTGTCAGGAGGGCGTGGGCTGCACTGTTGCCACGCCGGTTCAGGTCGGCGGAGTGGACGTGCCACCGCGGCCATGCCGGTTCAGGTCGGCGAAGTTGATGGGCCACTGTGGCTTCGCTCATCTCCTCATGGGTACTCGTTCTGTCGTACGTCGTGGATGGGACGGGCGCTGACCCGCGGCCGGGTTGAGAAGCGCGCCGTGGTCGTGCTTGCTTGTTGGAGAAGGCTCTCCGGGGCTGGCCGGCATGCGCCAGCGGGTCAGGCCGGATTGAGGGAACCCGGCCAATGCTAGGCCGGATTGAGGGAACCCGGCCATGGTCCGGCCGGATTGAGGGAACCCGGCAAATGCTAGGCCGGATTGGGGGAACCCGGCCATGGTCTGGCCGGATTGAGGGAACCCGGCCGTTGCCAGGCCGGATTGAGGGAACCCGGCCGTTGCCAGGCCGGATCGAGGGGCGTCGCCAGCCCTGAAGGTTTTTGAAAAGGATCCGGGTTCCGTTGCCTGCCCGGGGTTCATCCCCCCGACAAGGTGGGAGCAGAAGATTGTGCCTACTAAATTCATCAACTTCATACCTCTCAAAAAAATGATCCATTAATAAGGGAGTTGAAAGCTTCCAATAGTAATTGTCGGAGACTTTTCAATAACATTAATACCATTGACTTGGAATTGTTTCTTCGGAAAATGCACCGTATGCTCATTACCATTGATATGAAAAGTGACTTTGCTTTTATTGCAATCAATAACAGCCCCTGCAGTATTCAAAAAGGGTCTACCAAGGGTAATCGACATGTTATCATCCTTGGGCATCTCAAGTATAACAAAGTCTGTTAAGATAGTGACATTTGCAACAATAACAGGCACATCCTCACAAATACCGATAGGTATGGCAGTCGATTTATCAGCCATTTGCAAAGATATTTCAGTAGGTGTGAGTTTATTCAAATCAAGTCTTTTATATAAAGAGAAAGGCATAACACTAACACCAGCTCCAAGATCACACAAAGCAGTTTTGACATAATTTCTTTTGATGTAGCACGGTATAGTTGGTATTCCTGGATCTCCAAGTTTTTTAGGTACTCCATCCTTAAAAGAATAATTAGCAAGCATGGTCGAGATTTCAGCTTCAGGTATCTTTCTCTTATTAGTGATGATGTCTTTCATGTATTTTGCATAAGGGGCCATCTTTAAAATATCAGTCAAACGGGTGCGCAAAAAGACTGGCCTAAGCATTTCAGCAAAGCGTTCAAATTCTTCATCATCTTTTTTCTTAGTCGGTTTAGGTGGAAAGGGCATGGGTTTCTGAACCCATGGTTCTCTTTCTTTTCCATGTTTTCTAGCAACAAAGTTTCTTTTGTCATATCTTTTATTTCTAGGTTGTGGGTTATCAAGATCAACAGCAGGTTCTATCTTAACATCATTATCTAGTTCTTTATCATTGTCTGGTTGGGTGTCTTTATGAACATCATCATTATCTTTTTCATTATCACTAGGTGAATGTTCATTACCAGATTGAGTATCAACATCTCAGATAGAGACATCATTATTATCTTCAGGAGGTTTTTCTATTTCAGGTTCACTAGAGGTACGCAAGGTCCTATCATTTTTCTTTTTCTTTTTTTAAAAGGACTAGGTGCATCAGTATTAATTCTTTGAGAGTCTTGGTCAATTCTTTTAGGATGTCCCTCAGGATAAAGTGGTTCCTGAGTCATTCTACCTCCTCTAGTCATTACTCTAATAGCATGATCATTTATATTATTATTCATTTCATTAAGCAGTTCTCTTTGAGATTTAGCAACTTGTTCTAATTGGGTTTGAACCATAGAGGCATGTTTTCCTACACCTCTAACATCATTAGTGATTCTAAATAACAAGTCACTCAAGCGAGCAATCATATCACAGTTGTATTTCAATTGTTTCATAACATTTGCATTGAAGTGATCTTGTTTGATGATGTACCTATCAAATTCATATAGGCATTGACTAGGATGTTTATTGTAAGGAATATCACTTTCATAAAACTTTATGAAAGAATTTACCTCTACTACCTGTGGTGGTGGCGTATCAAGTCCATGTATTTCTTCAATAGGTGGTAAATTCTTAACATCTTCAGCTTTAATACCTTTTTCCTTCATACATTTCTTTGCCTCTTGCATATCTTTAGGACTGAGAAATAAGATACCCCTCTTCTTCAGAGTGGGTTTAGGCGGTGGTTCAGGAAGAGTCCAATCATCATAATTCTTCAATATATTATTCAATAATTCTTCAACTTGCCCAGTAGTTCGTTCCCTGAAAACACAACCAGCACAACTATCCAGGAAGTCCCTAGAAGCATCGGTTGGTCCATTATAGAAGATATCAAGTATTTCATTTTTCTTAAGAGGATGATCAGGCGAAGCATTAAGCAATTGGATAAGCCTCCCCCAAGCTTGTGGGAGACTCTCTTCTTCAATTTGCACAAAGATAAATATTTCCTGTAAGGCAGCTTGTTTCTTATGAGCAGGATTTTTTTTTCCAGAGAAGTAGTAAATCATATCCTAGGACTACGCACACAACCAGGAGCAAGAGTATTATACCATATCTTAGCATCACCCTTTAACGAGAATGGAAATAACTTCAGAATATAGTAATAGCGAATTTTCTCATCATGAGCAAAAAGGGTGGCTATATCATTTAGTTTAGTAAGATGTGCCACAACAGTTTCAGTTTCATAGCCATGGAAAGGATCAGATTCAACCAAAGTAATTAAATCCGGGTTGACAGAGAATTCATAATCCTTACTAGTAACAAAGATAGGTGAAGTAGCAAACTTAGGATCACATTTCATTCTAGCATTCAAAGATTTCTCTTTCAGTTTGCATAGTAATTTCTTAAGGTCATCTCTACCATTGCAAGCAAGAAAGTCTTTAGCTATCTCCTCATCCATAACATAGCCTTCAGGTATCTTAGGCATTTAAAATCTAGGAGAGCTAGGTCTGATAGGTGTTTCAAAATTCTTAGTTTTAAGGACTTCATTAGTTTCAATAATTTCATCAGTTTCAGCATTCTCAATATCTTTAGCTCTAGCAAGTTGTTCATCAAAAAATTCACCTAGTGGCACATTATCATCAGGCAAGGTACTAGCATCATCATAAGCATCATTCATAGCGAATTTGGATCATCAATGACTTGCGACATATCAGGATTAATAGCATGTGGTGGTGTTGCAAGTTTACTCATAACAGAAGGCGAATCAAGTACGGAGCTGGATGACATTTTCTTACCTCCCCTCGTCTTAGAGGGAAAAATATTGGTTCTTGTATCTTTTAGATTCTTCATAGTGATAAATAGATAATAATCCCAAGTGACTCAACAAATATAGCTATGCTCCCCGGCAACAGCGCCAGAAAAAGGTCTTGATAACCCACAAGTATAGGGGATCGCAACGGTTTTTGAGGGGGGAGTATTTCTCGTTCAATGCCCTTTTTCAATGGTCTTGAAGAGAGAAATTTCCCATTTTTATCTATGGAGTCACAACCGAGGTCGTGGTAAATCCATGAATTTGATTCGATTTGTTTTTCTTATACTATTTGTTTTTCTTCAACCCAAATTTATAGATTCGACACAAGGGGAGCCAAAGAATATTTATAAGTATTAGCAGTTGAGTTGTCAATTCAACCACACCTGGAGATTAAATATCTATAGCAAAGTGATCAGTAGCATAGTAGTATGAGAATTTTGATAGCAGTGATAACAATAGCAGTGGTAACGGTAACAGCAGTAACAGTTTGTAGCAGTTGTAACAATAGCAATAGCGATAGTAACTTAGCAAGAACAATATGTGGAAAACTCGTAGACATTGGATCAGTGCATTCATTGGATGATATTCATCATATAACAATCATAACCTAGGGTGACACAGAACTAGCTCCAGTTCATATATATAATGTAGGCATGTATTCCATAAATAGTCATACGTGCTTATGGAAAAGAACTTACATGACATCTTTTGTCCTACCCTCCCGTGGCAGCGGGGTCCATAAGGAAACTAAGGGATATTAAGGCCTCCTTTTAATAGAGAACCAGAACAAAGCATTAACACATAGTGAATACATGAACTCCTCAAACTACTGTCATCACCGGAAAGTATCCCAATTACTGTCACACTGGGGTTTACGGATCATAACACGTAATAGGTGAATATGACTTGCAAGATTGGATATAGAACATAGATATAATGGTGAAAACATAAATGGTTCTGATCTGAAATCATGGCACTCGGGCCCTAGTGACAAGCATTAAGCATAGCAAAGTCATAACAACATCAATCTCAGAACATAGTGGATACTAGGGATCAAGCCCTAACAAAACTAACTCGATTACATGATGAATCTCATCCAACTCCTCACCGACCAGCGAGCCTACGAAGGAACTACTTACTCCCGGTGGGGAGCATCATGGAATTGGTGATGAAGGGGGGTTGGTGGTGACGAAGACCGAAGATTCCCTTCTCCGGAGCCCCGAACGGGCTCCAGATCTGGCCTCCCGATGAATAACAGGAGGTGGCGGCGGCTCCGTATCGTGAAACGCGATGAAACTTCCTGTCCTATTTTTTCTCCAAAAATAGAAATTTATAGTGGTGGAATTAGGGCCTGCGGAACCCCGAGGGCCCCACAACCCACCAGGGCGCGCGTGGAGGGGGTGGCGCGCCCTGGTGTCTTGTGGTCAGCCAGGGCCCCCCTCTGGTGGTTCTTGGTTCCAGTATTTTTTATTTATTCTAAAATAATTCTCCAAAAGTTTCGTCCAAATCCGAGAACTTTTATTTCTACACAAAAACAACACCATGGTAGTTATGCTGAAACAGTGTTAGTCCGGGTTAGTTTCATTCAAATCATGCAAATTAGAGTCCAAAACAAGAGCAAAAGCGTTAGGAAAAGTAGATACGACGGAGACGTATCACGTACCACGACATAGCCTCCTCGGTCGATAGGGGTCCCGTTCATCCAGCGCCAACCGCCTACGTGCCCGGGGTACTGTTCATCCAACGCCCACCCGCTTGGGTGGGGCGTACGCCTAGGCGGCGGCAATCGAGACTGTTCATCCACAGCCAACCAACTGGCTAGGTCAACTCAGCACGTCTCGTGCAAGGGGCTCGATCGATGCAAGTCTCGACTCGATCTACGTATCACGCGCGTGGCAACAACAAGGATTGTTCATCGAGAGGCAACCAACCGGCTAGGTCAACTCACGTCTCGCAACACATTGATCGACCGAGCGAGCAAACTACATACGTGCACAAGTCTTGCTCGCATCAATCAGGTTCAGTAAGCAGCGAAGGGATCACTCAGGTTCAGTTGGCGGTGAAGGGATTGCTTGGGTTCAGTTAGCAACGAATGAATCACTCGGATTTAGTAGTAGTTCGAGGGATCGATTGCTCATGTTTAGTAAGCGAGGGATCGGCCGCTCATGTTTAGTAAGCGAGGGATCGCTCGGGTTCAGTGTAGTACGAGGGATCGATCGCTCAGGTTCAGTAAACGAATGAATCGCTCGGGTTAAGTCAACGAAGGGCTCGCACTCACGCGCGTACGGGAGAAATGCATAAACTACTGCATCACTCGGGCCCGGCCATCCACCGTATATCGGGAAATCCCCAAAAATGTCCTCGCCCTCACTTCTACCATGATTTTTTACGTCATGGACGACCAAAAGAATGTCATGCAGGTGCGCCTCCGGCCCGCCCAGGATGAAAAGTCATTTTAATTTTAATTATTTGTCACAGAAGTAGGAGCCCGCCACATCCATGATGATACGTGTTTTTGTCACAATTATCGTCATGGAAGTGTCACATCCATGACAGAAAAAGTTTTCGTTCGAGCTATAATGTCACGGATGTGCCTTTTTATTATTGTGGGACTCCTGTAATCCTAGGCCTATGGTATTCTTATAAGCCGAGGCCGGGTTGGTTGATAGAACACAATCTAGACATCTCATATCATACATCTAGAGACAATAATCTCAAAGTAGACCATCTGTACTTTGTAATCCATCTCAAAGCAATAAAACAGAAGCATGATGTAGGGTTTTATCTCTTCCGAGAGCCCGGACATGGGTATAAACTCGTGTCCTCGTTAGTCGTCACCATCATCTCTAGACTATTAGTTTGGGACCCCCTACATGAGATGTACCGAATTTAGCTCCGTCAGGTTGCCTCCCAACTGATACGTCTCCAACGTATCTATAATTTATGGAGTATTCATGCCATGTTTACAACAATTCTATATGGTTTTGGTATGATTTGAATGGAACTAACCTGGACTGACACTGTTTTCAGCAGAACTACCGTGGTGTTGTTTTTTGTGCAGAAATAAAAGTTCTCCAAATGCAACGAAACTTTTTGACGATTTTTTGGAACAAAAGAGGCACTAGAAGCTTCATGGGAGGACCAGAAGGTGAAGGAGGTGGCCACCACCCACCAGGGCGCGCCAGGGGCCTTGCCCATGTGCTGGTGGGTGCTGGGCCCCTCGAAGCCCATCTTCGCGTGAAACCGACGCCAAAAAAATCCTATAAATACGGAAACCCCCAGAAATAACCCTAGATTAGAAGTTCCCCCACTGCAAGCCTCTATAGCCACGAAAAACCAATCTGGACCTATTCCGGCACTGCCGGAGGGGGAAATCATCACCGAAAATAGTGGGATCAACATTAGCTAAAGTCACTACCTCTCCAAACCCACCTGTGTCAATAATTTCATAAGATTGAGCACTCTTTAAACATGTGGGATTCTTTCTACAAGTCATGACCTCTTCAAACCCACTGTCAGTAGTATCATAATCATTGTGATAAAATATAGGCTCATCATTGGTACCAAATAAATTTTCAATGTCACAAGAACTTCATAATCATCTACCCAGTCATGATCATCATAATGACTAGTAGGCATAACAAAATCATGCTTAATAGTGCCTACTGGCATATCATCACCATGAAGAACAATACTTTCATCAAGTGTGTAATTATTTGTAGTAGTAAACTTTAAGGTAGTTTCCTTCCTAAGATTCTTAGCTACCAACTTATCATTTTCATACTTGAATTATGAATTTCATCATGTTTATTCAAATCATATTTTGCATTTTATTAGCATAGCCAACTAGCCCATTCTTTATTTATTGGCCCAAAGTATGTAATACCTTTGAGAAGATCAGAAATTTCCACCTAGCACGATAAAGACAAAGTAACTAAGCAAAGTAGACAACAAGGAAGTAAAGTAATGGAGTGTAGGACCTATGATTGTGATGACAACTCCCCGGTAATGGCTCCAGAAAAAGGCTTGGCCTTACTGGGAAGTTGACAATAGCTTTCTTCGCTAGTGTTACCTTAACTCCCCGACAATGGCGTCAGAAAAAGGCTTGCTTCCTCTCTACGAGGAAGTTGTTGGGCCTCCGAGTGCAAGGGTTTGTAGCAAGCAACAATTTCCCTTAAGTGACCTCAAGGTTCATTGAACTAACATGAGCAATGCGATTACAACCAATTATCAATACCTGCACACACAAAACAAAACATCCTCGTGCCCCCCACATGACTAGTGAGGTTGTGAACCTCACTACCTACCTTTGTGAGTTACAAAGGAAATAAAAAACAAGTGTGGAAAGAGTTGATGGAAATAAGCAAGAATCTAAAAGTGAGGGATTGAAAGAACGTTGATTGAGATTGGAAATTTATGGAGAAAATTGACCGGGGTCCATAGGTTCACCAGAGGTATCTCCCCAAAATAAAACATGGTGTGGTAGCATTTCATAGTTGGGCAACAATTAATTTGCAATATTTATGAGTATGACTATTGATAGCATAATTAACATATGGGTATCACATTCATAAATCCATAGACCATTGTCCAAGTGCATCTATAGCTAATACTCCCGCAAAACTGTTTTCTAGTGTGCATCTTAAAGTATTAAGTTAAAAATAGAGTATTGCAGTGAGTATGATGGCATGAAGTAGATGATATATTGTCTTCACCCTATGTTCAAAGGACAGCTGTGCAACCATCTTTTTTATCCCTAGCAGCAACAACACAAAAATACAAGCCTTTTCCTCTTTCCGTCACTGCAGTAGCTTGCTTGCAAGTCTGAACCTTATACACAACTCCCTTTGAAGATCAAACCCCATACTTGGCCAAACAAAGAGAGAATAAATCGGAGAGCATATATGAATAAGTATACAACAAAAGAACCAAATAGATCGCAAGAGAATTCATAAATAAATCTGATCATAAAGTGACAATTCATCATATCCCAACAAATACACCACTAAATTACATAAGATGAATCAGAATCATGTAGGGCAGCTCATGCCATCTTTGTATTGAAAAGCAAGGGAGAGAGAACCATCTAGCTAGTGCTACGGACCCATAGTCCAAAGGAAACTACTCACGGGGAATCATGATGGGCTTCAAGTTGATGCAGATAGACACCGTAAAGAATCCCCCCTCCGGTAGAGTTCCGAGAAAGGCCTCCAGATTGGACCGTGAAGAGACAGAGGTGTGCGGCGGTTGAAAAAATCCGGGTGCAAAAACCCATAGGGGTTTCGAAAGTATATAAATGCACAAGGACCGAGAGGCGGTGGATTGGAGCACTGGGTGGCCATGCAGCAGGCCCACGCGCCCCTGGGCGCGTGGAGAGGGCGCGTGGGGGCCACATACGGCCTTCGGTATGTGTCGGTTACCCCTAGAAGCTTCTGAACTTGAAACTCTCGCCGAATCTTTTTGGATTTTCTTGAGTCAGATAAAAAATATTTTTCCACAAAGTCCAAAAACAACAGAAAACAACAATTGTCACTGGACACTAAATTAGTAGGTTAGTCTAGAAAAATAATATAAATTGGCGTCAAAACTATGTCAAAGTGATAGAAATATAGAATGAAGCAATAAAAAATTATACATACTTTGGACGTGTCGACGGTATTGGGGAGTCACCACGCCATGGGATCTCCGATGAACCCACCAAACAGTGCATCAAGCGCTCCGCCCAACAGGTCGAGGTTGGTGATGACTTGTGACACCCCCGATTCAGTCGTACACTAATCATTCACGCGAACGTGTACGATCAAGATCAGGGACTCACGGGAAGATATCACAACACAACTCTAAAAATAAAATAAGTCATACAAGCATCATAATACAAGCCAGGGGCCTCGAGGGCTCGAATACAAGTGCTTGATCATAGACGAGTCAGCGGAAACAACAATATCTGAGTACAGACGTAAGTTAAACAAGTTTCCATAAGATGGCTAGCACAAACTGGGATACAGATCGAAAGAGGCGCATGCCTCCTGCCTGGGATCCTCCTAAACTACTCCTGGTTGTCGTCGGCAGCCTGCACGTAGTAGTAGGCACCTCCGGTGTAGTAGGAGTTGTCGTCGACGGTGGCGTCTGGCTCCTGGGCTCCAGCATCTGGTTGCGACAACTGAGAGGAAAAGAAAGGGGGAAAAGAGGGAGCAAAGCAACCGTGAGTACTCATCCAAAGTACTCGCAAGTAAGGATCTACACTACATATGCATTGGTATCAATGAAATGGATAGTATCTGTGGACTGAACTGCAGAATGCCAGAATAAGAGGGGGATAGCTAGTCCTATCGAAGACTACGCTTCTGGCAGCATCCATCTTGAAGCAATAGAAGAGAGTATATGGTAAGTTAACCAAGTATCATCGCATAGCATAATCCTACCCGGCGATTCTCTCCTCGTCGCCCTGTGAGAGAGCGATCACCGGGTTGTATCTGGCACTTGGAAAGGTGTGTTTTATTAAGTATCCAGTTCTAGTTGTCATAAGGTTGAGGTACAACTCTGGGTCGTCCTTTTACCGAGGGACACGGCTATTCGAATAGATAAACTTTCCTGCAGGGGTTCACCACATAACCCAACACGCTCGATCCCTCTGTCCGGACACACTTTCCTGGGTCATGCTCGGCCTCGGAAGATCAACACGTCGCAGCCCCACCTAGGCACAACAGAGAGGTCAGCATGCCGATCTAAATCCTAAGCGCGCAGGGGTCTGGGCCCATCGCCCATTGCACACCTGCACGTTGTGAGGGCGGCCGGTGAGCAGACCTAGCAACCTCCATTACAAAGGAAGATGCGTTACGCGGTCCAACCCGGCGCGCGCCGCTCAGTCGCTGACGTCAAGAAGGCTTCGACTGATACCACGACGTCGAGTGCCCATAACTGTTCCCGCGTAGTTGGTTAGTGCGTATAGGCCAGTGGCCAGACTCAGATCAAATACCAAGATCTCGTTAAGCGTGTTAATTGAAGTATCCGCGGACGCCGACCAGGGCCAGGCCCACCTCTCACCTAGGTGGTCTCAACCTGCCCTGTCGCTCCGCCACAAAGATCCACCCACAGGGCCGTCGGGACAAATGTCCTTTCAGCCCCCAATCCGTGAATCACTCGCGGGTACTCTACGAGCCGACCCGACTTTAGCCACCACATGTATCATATATTATGTATATAAGTATATACCCACGATCACCTCCCTAGTGATCACGGCCCGATAGTATAGCATGGCAGACGGACAAGAATGTAGGGCCACTGATGGAATACTAGCATCCTATACTAAGCATTTAGGATTGCAGGTAAAGGTAACATCTGTAGCAACAATGACAGGCTATGTAGCAGAATAGGATTAACCGAAAGCAGTAACATGCTACACTACTCTAATGCAAGCAGTAGAGAGAAGGAATAGGCGATATCGTGTTGATCAAGGGGGGGGCTTGCCTGGTTGCTCTGGCAAGAAGGAGGGCTCGTCAACACCGTAGTCGATCGGGCAGCAGCGGCGTCAGTCTCGTAGTCTACCGGAGAGAAGAGGGGGAAGGAACAATAAACATAATGCAAACATAAGCATGACGATGCATGACATGACAATGAGCGGTGCTAGGTGTCCCCTAACGTGGTAGTAGGTGATACCGGCGAAGGGGGGAAACATCCGGGAAAGTATTCCGGTGTTTGACGTTTTCGAACAGATGAACCGGAGGTGGATTGTTGCAGGTTCGCTATGCTAGGAACGTGTGGCTGACAATCGGATCGCGTATTCGAATTCATCTTGTCGTTCTGAGTAACTTTCATGTACAAAGTATTTTCATCCGAGTTACGGTTTATTTTATATTAATTTATAGAGATTTAATCAATTTGGGGGGGGGGGGGGGGGGGGGGGGGGGGGGGGGGGGGGGGGGGGGGGGGGGGGGGGGGGGGGGGGGGGGGGGGGGGGGGGGGGGGGGGGGGGGGGGGGGGGGGGGGGGGGTATCTTTTATTTATTTATTTTTTATATCATTTTTTAATGTTCCAGGGGGCTGGGCCCCACTTGTCATTGGGCCAGGGGGGCCTAGCGGGGCGGGTTATCGGGCGTGTGGGTTCGGGTGCCCGATGGGGCGAACCCGGGGGGCAGCGTAGCCCGCCCGGGCGTGGAGGCGAGGCCGCCGGGCGCGGCGGGGCGCCGGCAGCCGCCAGCAGCGGTAAGCGGCAGCCCTAGGCGGTGGCGGGCAGCGCGCGCAGTGGAGGTGCGGACGACGCGGGAAGGTGCGGTGGCCGGAGCGGCAGCAGGACGCGGGCGCGGCCGGGCGGAGCCACCGCGGTGCTGCGAGCGGAACGGCTGGGGCACCGCTGCGGTGCCGGCGCGGGGGAAGGCGACGGCGAGGCAGCCAGCGGGAGGGGGAGCCGGGACGGCAGCAACTACGGCAGGGGGAGGCACAGGTCACGGCGGCCGGAGACGACGCGCGGCAGGCGGGGCTGGAGGAGAGGGGTGGCAGAGGAGGAGCGGGCTCACGGTCAGGGGAGAGCCGCGATCGGCGTGGTGGCGGGGCTAGCAGGACACGACGGGAGCGCGGGGGCGGCCTGGCGCAGCAGGAGAGGTGCGGGCAGCGGCGGGCGACGCGACAGCCGGCAAAGGCAGGCGCGGCGGGAGCGGGTCGAGGCGGAGGTGGGCGCGGCGCGTGCGGGACGGCGCGGGCGCGCGGTGACCGTGCGGGGCGGAGGGAGTGCGAGGAAAGGGGGAGCTCACGGGGGCCGTAGGGACTAAGGCAGCGGGGCGCGGGGAGGAGGATGGGGAAGACGGCGACGAGGTCCAGCGACGCCGTGGCAGCGGTGGTCGGCGACAGGGACTCCGAGCGGCGGCGGGATCGGGGCGGTGAGCGCTGGGGCGCTCCCGATCCAGATCGCGCGGGGGAGGGGGGAGGGAAGTGGGGATCGTGGGGAGGGGATTAGGGTTCGGTGGGAGTGCAGGGGCCTAAGTTGGCCAATAGGTGGGCCGGCCTGGCTGGGCCGTGGCCCGGTTGCGCTGGGGAAAACCTTTTGCTTTTATCTTTCTTTCTCTTTTTTTGTTTATTTTATTTTTCTTTTCTGTTTTCTTTTAGTTTCTAATTATTTTAGTTTTAATAAAATACCAAAGTGGCACCTAAATTGATGTTACAAATTATGTCACAACCACAAAAAGTTTCATCCCAAAATAATATAGTTTAGTATTTTAGAAAATTTAAAAGGCATTTAATTAATGGTTTTAGCTACTAATTTAATTAGTTTAGTGCATTTAAACATTTTATAAAGACTTGGTTTCTCCACCAATATATCTTAGGAATTATTTGTCACAAAAATAACATTTTAGTTTTGACTTTTGAAAACTTTAGTTGTTTGACTTGTTTTTGAATTTGGATTTTGAATCGGTTTTGAACTAACGCGAGATTAGCAACAGTAACGGAGGTGACGTGACATCATTATGTGACGTGGCATCATTAGCAGAGGTTCACTGTAGCTTAATTATCCGGGCGTCACATGACTGGTCTACTAGTGCGTGAACCCCAGAAGCTCCAACCACATGTCGACTAAGGTGAGCACCGTCCAGGGCACTGACCCGGTGACCCCTCAATCAAGAGGATACGGAAATCCATAGCAATGTGTAGGCTGGGGAGAGGGGGAGAGAGAGAGAGAGACAGAGAGAGAGGGAGGGAGGACCGATGAGAGTTTTGTGTGCCCGTCTAGCCATGATGCAGAGTGAGTGGTCGAGGTTGTAATCTCTCCGTCGTTGCCATCGCCACTCATGGTCTCTCTGGCAGTGAAGACGACAATGATGACGTACCTAGGTTTTGCACCAAGCTCATCAGGAGGGTTGGGGTCGGACGGTCACCTTGGGCTCTATGCGGTGACACAACCCAATTAGCCAGGGGTCCGTTTTTTCTAAAGGAATAGCTTCACCATGACATCCGACTCACTTGGTAGTTAATCGCATGATTAGATATCTATCCGACGATAAAAAAATGATCAATACACGTGATCTGATGGCCAAATTCACTAAGTGCATGGGATAGACATAAGTGGTTCAGTTTACTGGCCTAAATTTGAAGGCCGATGCCGGATTGCATAGGCATCTAAAGGGTTGGAGCGACTTATGACCCAACGACCAAAATGTTGGTGATGGTGCTCAATTTTAATTGTCCTATATATTGTGAAATGCTTTATGGTTCATCGTTAATATTTCTTATTTTTTCTGACAACAAATATTTCTTAAGTTGTTACCATTCACCACTCTCTCAACATTATTAGGTAACTAAATAAAGTTACTTCTCCGTGGAGAACTTATCATCATCAATCAAAAAAAGAATCCCCTAAAAAGATCAATAAGAAAAAGAAAAGAAAGATACTTCACCATGAAGAACTTTATTATCTGAAAGATACTTCGCCATGAAGAAGGTGCGTTGTGACTTAAATGGCGTTAGCAGTTATTCGAGAGATGGCGGAGGACTAATCGGGGAAACACCTCCAACGCACACCCTCCACCTCCACGACTAATTAAAATTCCCAAACACTGCATCGTCTCTCCCCCGTTGGTTCCAACCCCCTCCTTCCCTCCCTCTTCAGATCCGATCTCTCCAACACACGGGCACACACCACCAGCCCTCCTCCGCCGTCTCGCTCCAGGGAGCTCTCGCCACCGCCGCCTGCCGCCATGGCGGCGGCCAACGCCCCCATCGCCATGCGTGAGGCGCTCACGGTAACTACAGCCCATCGCATATACTCGTCCATCATTCTTCTCTCTCTTTCTCTATCTCTCTCTCGGAAGTCAGATCAGATCTCCGAGGAGGGACTAGCTAGGCCTTGCGACTTACTGACTGGTACGGTCGCCATGGCGGCGGCTTTGTTGCTTGTTGCAGCTGACGAGCCTGGGGATCGCGCCACAGTTCGTCACCTTCACCCATGTCACCATGGAGTCGGACAGGTACATCTGCGTCCGGGAGACCTCGCCGCAGAACAGCGTCGTTATCATCGACATGGCCATGCCCAGCCAGCCCCTCCGCAGGCCTATCACCGCCGATTCCGCGCTCATGAACCCCAACACCAGGATCCTCGCGCTCAAAGGTATGTGCCTCACTAGATCTCTATACGAGCTCTACGGGATCTCATTCTCATGACCGCCCGTGCTACAACTGCTGCCATCCTAGTCCAGTCACCGCGTCGTGGGATCTGGAATAGTTCGGCGACGATTTCAGCTTCCATCTCAGCTCAGTACACATATCTTGGGAGGGGGGCTACGGATTTGCTTAGCTGAGATCAAGTTTTAGCTTGGCATCTGGTAGTTTTGCGTGTCAGTTGCATTTTGTATGTGTTTTAGTAACACATTTACTGTTCGGATGATCTTGCGAAGTTGTGAGCCTAAATGTTGATATTGATACTTGCATTCTGCTACATTGCAGAGCACACAATAATAGGTTGGTCATCTATTATATGAAATTCAATGATAAATCTCGATGATTAGATGCGTTTTATAATTATTAGTACAGTACATCCTCTAATGAAAGATCACACGCCCAAAGTTTCTTTAGATTAAAAGTGAATGATATATGCTTATCAGTTCTCTAATGAGATCATAGTTTACATGTGCTTGTGAGTGATTAGGATTCGAAGAATGTATCTATTATGTTGATAATGTTACCATGGTCAAAACATTGAATCCCTTCGATTGAGCATAGTTTGGTCCTAGGGTGGGGGGCTGTAAGAGTTAATATCTAATTGTGAGTTTTTTTTGCCGATGTTCTCATTGAATTGATGCCTTCTCCACAAATTGGCTCTACGTTAGTTGCTTACTATCTATTTTTATTAAAGAAATGCCCCCTTGTTACCTCTGCAGTTTGCTTTGGGTAGCTAGTTGTGATGGGGTGGAGCTTTGAATTTAAAACTTTAGTAATTTGTTCTGGACCGTACACTAATCTACCCATTTGATGCGATAAATGATTATGGTGTTTTTCTGTGTAACATGCTTCCTTGACATCTCAAATGCAAGCAAAGTGATAGTGGCAAGAAACTGTTCTCTCATAATCAGTCTTACTTCAGTTGGTTAAGTTGGAATGACTGCTTTATACATCGACATCATAGTGTATTGCTGCTATATGTTTGATTGGGAAATAATCTATAAGAACTGCATATTTCAGAGTCAGCCTTTACCATCTGTTCACCTCAATCTGAATATGACGGAGTTTACAAATAGCAGTAACAAGTTTTCGCAAAATTTTGCAGCCCAAATAGCTGGAACGACGCAGGATCACCTGCAGATCTTCAATATTGAAGCTAAAACGAAAGTAAAGTCGCACCAGATGCCTGAGCAGGTGAAGTTTCTAAGTCTTTTCTAGTTATCTAGTATATTTGGTAATTTTATTTAATTGATTATCTGCAATCTTACTTGACATATTATCTTACATGTCTTCTTGTCTACAATCACAGGTTGTGTTCTGGAAATGGATCACCCCCAAGTTGTTGGGCTTGGTAACACAGACATCTGTTTATCACTGGTCAATTGAAGGTTACTCATCTGACAAATCACAGCTGTTCTCTGCTGAAGCACCATTTCCAGATTTGCATGATTTCACTGTTATGTATAGGAACTAAGATAATTATTGCTTGCTGATGTTGGAACACAGGAGATTCTGAACCCACCAAGATGTTTGATAGGACGGCTAATCTGCCCAATAATCAGATTATTAACTACCGTTGTGACCCGGCAGAGAAGTGGCTCGTGCTTATTGGAATTGCACCTGGTGCTCCTGAGGTATGCTCACAAAGATCATTCTTAATTAGCATCATCATAACCTGATGCACTGTTCTGTAATTGAATGTGATATGATGATCAAAATTCTGTTGTGTCCCTTCCTGCTATGGTCTGTTCTGTTCTGTCCCTCTGGTTGTTTGACTATTCTTGGTGTTAAATGCTATAAATTACGATTTCCCAAATTTCCAAGTATCTAGTCTACTATGTTGAGCTACAGATGCAGCTGATATATGCACTAAGTAAATGGTACTTTGTTATGCATGCTTCTTATATTCATGGGCTTTCTACTTCACCTAGCAGAGGCCACAGTTGGTGAAGGGAAATATGCAACTTTTCTCTGTTGATCAGCAGCGTAGCCAGGCACTTGAAGCCCATGCAGCATCTTTTGCAACTTTTAAGGTATTATTCAATTAGTTTGTGGAGGTTATAATTATTAGTTCTCTTCTAGTATTTGTCAACCGTGCTTTACTTCTCCTGTTCAGGTTCCTGGCAACGAGAATCCATCAACACTCGTCTGTTTTGCCTCGAAGGCAACTAATGCTGGACAGATTACTTCTAAGTTACATGTTATTGAACTCGGGGCCCAGCCAGGTTTGCATAAAGAACCGCCATGTTCTATTTTTGATTATCATTATTTCTGCATTCCGGTCTTGTAAATGTGGCAGTATGTCATCTATCCACCGATGTTTTTCCTTACAGGCTACCCTTTCCAAGTGATTTTTTTTCTGTTTAAAGTCGTTCTCCTTTTTTACCTTTCCAAATCATTTATTGCAGGGAAACCTGGTTTTTCCAAGAAGCAAGCCGATCTCTTCTTCCCACCAGATTTTCAGGATGATTTTCCTGTAGCCATGCAGGTGTATATATTTTAGGTCCCACATGTAGTATACCCTGTTAGATATCACATATATCTAACTTGTTTTATCTTCTTTATTACAGATCTCTCAAAAGTATGGACTTGTCTATGTAATTACGAAGCTTGGCCTTTTGTTTGTGTATGACTTGGAAACTGCCGCAGCAGTTTATAGAAATAGAATCAGTCCAGATCCTATATTCTTGACAGCAGAGTCTTCTACAACTGGTGGATTTTATGCCATCAACAGAAGAGGGCAGGTCTTACATGCCACAGTTAATGATGCGACTGTTGTGCCTTTTGTCAGCGGCCAAGTATGATTCTGGCATTTCATAAATTCTTCTGCTGATGCATACTGTAGATATTTGTTTTAAATTTCTAATACATTTTGGTTCATGCAGTTAAATAACCTTGAGCTAGCTGTGAATCTTGCTAAAAGAGCTAACCTTCCTGGGGCGGAGAACTTGGTAAGCTCCATAACTACTATGCTTTTATTGAATGATGTTTACATTTGCAGAATTTGCTTGATTGTTGCCCATGCTTCTATTTTTGCATGTCTTTGTACGAGTTGAATCAGTATTTCCTTGCTAGATCATTTAACTATGTGCTAGTATCATTATGTTCCATAAGAGCGCGTGCCGACATGCTTATGCAATTTTCTCAATGTGCACCTATGTTCCTGCCTAATAAGCACTTCTGAATGTCACATCATTTTTTGCTTGTATATCTTGTTCCAGTAACCAAGTGGAACGTTTATGCAGTTCTGTATGAGCACTTCTGAATGTACTAATAACTTCTAAATGTGCTTGTGCTGTGGGTATTTTAGTGGCTCACAAACACCACATGTACCGTTTCGCTTGCAGTCATGTTAATGTTAATTCGTCATATTGGATTTAAAATTCAAGGAATATTTCATTCTTACACTTGCCTATCTCATTTGACGTGTAGAGGGATTAACCACTACTTTTTGTTATTCTGAATTGCAGGTTGTGCAAAGATTTCAGGAACTGTTTTCGCAAACAAAATACAAGGAAGCGGCGGAGCTCGCTGCAGAATCCCCTCAGGGTCTTCTGCGAACCCCTGAGACTGTTGCAAAATTTCAGGTGCCTTCCTGTTCTTGTTGCCCATGAGCTGTTAATGTGAATTCAACGCCTTTTCACAGCTCATTTCCTACATTTATACTTTCTCAATGAGCCAGGCATTCTTCATAGCCCCAACTGTCAGAATTACAAAGTGTGCTTGATATCTGACCCTAGAGATCATCCTATTCTTATGAAATTTCCAGCGAAGAGACTGCTGTGCTAAAATGCTTAGGGCTGTTTTTTTTCTTTAATTTAAGCCGATGGGTTCTGCTTACCACATAATAGAAATGTTTTGTAGTTTATTGTTCCTCGCTGGAAAGTGTAGGTTCTTCTGCTTGTCTGACATGTGATTTGTGTTCATCAAATGCAGAGTGTTCCTGTTCAAGCTGGGCAAACGCCTCCACTGTTGCAGTACTTTGGCACATTGCTAACTCGAGGGAAGCTCAATGCTTACGAGTCCCTTGAGTTATCTCGACTTGTTGTCAATCAGAACAAAAAGAACCTTCTAGAAAATTGGTTGGCAGAAGACAAGTTGGAATGCAGTGAAGAGCTAGGAGATCTTGTTAAGGTAATATGGGTGCTCTGCTGTGTTTGTTGATTGCACAAATCTCATTGTGCGTCAGTAAATTTCATTCGCTGCCTGATTCTGGATTGTTTACTAATCCAATCGGTACTTTGGTGTAGACGGTAGACAATGACCTTGCATTGAAAATATACATAAAGGCTAGGGCAACGCCTAAAGTTGTTGCTGCTTTTGCCGAAAGGAGGGAGTTTGACAAGATCCTTATATATTCAAAGCAGGTATATTGCGTTGGTACTGCTGAATTCTTGTTTTTGGTAGGTAGTACCCAGTTCAGCTTGAACATTGACTGTGCTGTCTAATTATCTCTTCCAGGTTGGATACACTCCCGATTACCTTTTCCTCCTCCAGACCATCCTACGTACAGATCCACAGGTAATAAGATTGTTTAAGGCCTGTAAAGACAAACTGGGTTGTGGTGAAACATTTGGTACCAGGTTGTGGGGTTTGATCTTTATATGACTTTGCCTAACTGTATATCCTATATATTCTTTACCAGGGAGCTGTAAATTTTGCTCTCATGATGTCACAAATGGAGGGTGGTTGTCCATTAGATTATAATACCATAACCGATCTCTTCCTTCAGGTAGGTTTATATTTTTTTCCTTTTTACTACGAAATTTGGTTGTACATTCTGCCTTATGCATCTTTTGTTAACAGAGAAATATGATACGAGAGGCAACAGCTTTTCTGCTGGATGTTCTGAAACCAAACTTGGAAGAGCATGCTTTTCTGCAAACCAAGGTCAGCATTTGGTTTTTATTTAATTGTGAATCGTTACAATATAGACCTCCCTGTTACTCAGTAGCTTCTGTTTGAATTTATTTTAGGTTTTGGAGATCAACTTGGTGACTTACCCTAATGTTGCTGATGCCATCCTTGCTAACGGTATGTTCAGTCATTACGACCGCCCACGCATTGCTCAACTGTGTGAAAAGGCTGGTTTGTACTTGCGAGCCCTCCAGGTCCGTATCTTTGCATGGTTTTGGTTTTGATCTACCCTCATTGTCTTGCAGTTTAACAAGTCTTATATTGTGATACAGCACTATGCAGAGTTGCCTGATATCAAACGTGTCATTGTAAATACCCACGCCATTGAACCACAGGTTTGTTTTCTTCAGTTATGTTTGACTGTCTATTTATTATTACCTGGCCTTTTAACAACTTCCTTTCATAGGCACTCGTTGAGTTCTTTGGAACCCTTTCAAAAGAATGGGCACTAGAGTGCATGAAAGACCTTCTACTGGTCAATCTGAGAGGAAACCTTCAAATAGTTGTGCAGGTAATCTTTCTCCGTTCCTTTAACTTTCGTTCTTGTGGTTTTGTTCTTCTTTCTTATCGGTTCTAATCATCTCCAATCCTGCAACACATCTGAAGGCCGCCAAAGAATACTCTGAGCAGCTAGGTGTCGATGGTTGCATAAAACTATTTGAGCAATTTAAATCTTATGAGGGCCTGTACTTTTTCTTGGGATCCTATTTGAGCTCCAGGTATTTACCCCAGCTGATGATATCTTTCAACCATTGTTTTCTTAATGTAGCACACTTAAACATTATATTTCTTTACATCCAACAGTGAGGATCCAGATATCCACTTCAAGTACATAGAATCAGCTGCAAGGACTGGACAAATCAAAGAAGTTGAGCGTGTAACCAGAGAGTCTAATTTCTATGATGCTGAGAAGACAAAGAACTTTCTGATGGAAGCAAAACTACCTGATGCCCGCCCACTGATTAATGTTTGTGACCGCTTTGGTTTTGTTCCAGATCTGACTCACTATCTGTACACAAATAACATGCTCAGGTATATTGAAGGCTATGTACAGAAGGTATGTAACTCTTCAAACTTAGTTTATCTTAGTATTTCTTCTGATATACTCATTATATTAATAGCTGTTTCCCTTTATCTGGTTTGTAGGTTAACCCTGGGAATGCTCCATTGGTAGTGGGGCAGCTACTTGATGATGAGTGCCCTGAAGATTTCATTAAGGGTTTGATTCTATCTGTCCGCTCTCTCCTTCCTGTTGAGCCACTAGTTGACGAGTGTGAGAAGAGGTTTCATTCTAATCATTGTCTCTGTACATTTTGCACATGCCTGCCTTTTTAGCTGGTCTCATTTATTTGATCTTTTAATCAGGAACCGCTTACGTCTGCTTACACAATTCTTGGAGCACTTAGTGAGCGAGGGTAGCCAAGATGTGCATGTCCATAATGCTCTTGGGAAAATTATCATTGATAGCAACAACAACCCAGAGCATTTCCTTACTACCAATCCATTTTATGACTCTCGTGTGGTTGGTAAATACTGTGAAAAGCGGGATCCTACACTTGCCGTTGTTGCTTACAGGCGTGGACAATGTGATGATGAACTTATTAACGTCACTAACAAAAACTCACTTTTCAAGCTGCAAGCTAGGTATGTTTATGGTTTATTGTCCTTTTGATGCCATGTAAATATGTTATTTTTCTGAATCATTATATCTGTTGCGTCATTGCTTACACGTTCAGTCCAATGTTTTGAGTTGTCAGGTATGTGGTTGAAAGAATGGATGGTGATCTTTGGGATAAAGTTCTACTGCCTGAAAATGAATACAGAAGGCAGTTCATTGACCAAGTTGTTTCTACCGCACTGCCTGAAAGCAAGAGCCCTGAGCAAGTTTCTGCTGCTGTTAAGGCTTTCATGGAAGCTGACCTCCCGCATGAGCTGATTGAACTTCTTGAAAAGATTGTCCTCCAGAATTCTGCATTCAGTGGAAACTTTAATCTTCAGAACCTGCTCATCTTGACAGCCATTAAGGCAGACCCATCCAGGGTCATGGACTATGTTAACAGACTGGACAACTTTGATGGCCCTGCTGTCGGAGAAGTAGCTGTCGAGGCACAACTGTATGAGGAGGCTTTTGCCATATTTAAGAAGTTTAACTTAAATGTTCAGGCTGTCGATGTTCTGTTAGATAACATCCGAAGCATAGAAAGAGCTGAAGAGTTTGCATTCCGTGTTGAAGAAGATGCTGTTTGGAGCCAGGTTGCCAAGGCCCAGTTGCGTGAAGGTCTAGTCAGTGAAGCAATTGAGTCATTCATCCGTGCAGATGACGCAACACATTTCCTTGATGTCATCCGTGCTGCTGAGGAAGCTGATGTATACCATGATCTTGTCAAGTACTTGCTGATGGTAAGGCAAAAGGCAAGGGAGCCCAAAGTCGATGGAGAACTCATCTTTGCATATGCGAAGATTGATAGGCTCAGCGACATTGAAGAGTTTATTCTTATGCCAAATGTTGCTAATCTCCAAAATGTTGGTGACCGGCTTTACGATGAAGAACTTTATGAAGCTGCCAAGATCATCTATGCCTTCATCTCTAACTGGGCTAAGTTGGCTGTCACCCTGGTCAAGCTGAAGCAGTTCCAAGGAGCTGTAGATGCTGCTCGCAAGGCTAACAGCGCTAAAACATGGAAGGAGGTCTGCTTTGCTTGTGTTGATGCTGAGGAGTTCCGTCTAGCACAAATATGCGGTCTCAATATCATCATTCAGGTATATATAAGCTGGAAAATTTCTGTGAAGCAACAAAATTATGCTTCAACACATTTTTTTAGTTCTATAAAAAATCTTCAGAGTCCTGAGGCACTTTTATATAGTTCTTTCTGATATGCCTTGTTTTGTTTAGGTTGATGACTTGGAAGAAGTGAGTGAATACTATCAGAACAGAGGATGCTTCAATGAACTTATTTCTCTCATGGAGAGTGGTCTTGGACTTGAGCGTGCGCACATGGGCATCTTTACAGAACTTGGAGTCCTTTATGCTAGATACCGCCCTGAGAAGCTCATGGAACACATCAAGCTTTTCTCCACCCGGCTGAATATTCCTAAGCTTATCCGTGCTTGTGATGAACAACAACACTGGAAAGAGCTTACGTACCTATACATCCAATATGATGAATTTGACAATGCTGCTACCACTATTATGAACCATTCTCCAGATGCATGGGATCATATGCAATTTAAGGATGTTGCTGTTAAGGTTGCAAATGTTGAGATATATTACAAGGCTGTGCACTTCTATTTGCAAGAACACCCTGATCTCATCAATGATCTTCTCAATGTGCTTGCGCTTCGCTTGGATCACACAAGAGTTGTAGACATAATGCGCAAGGTTTGCCTCAAAATGAATATTTAATGTCGTATATGGGATTATGGGAAGGGTCTCTATTGGTGTGTCCGTTTTATGTTCTAATCTAGAAGTCTGAACTATTTTTATTCCTTTTATTACAGGCTGGTCAGTTGCATCTTGTGAAACCATACATGGTTGCTGTTCAGAGCAACAATGTCTCTGCTGTCAATGAAGCATTGAATGAGCTTTATGTTGAGGAGGAGGACTATGAGAGGCTCCGTGAGTCAGTTGACATGCATGATAACTTTGATCAGATAGGTCTTGCCCAGAAGGTACAGTAAATAAATAGACGAATATGTAATGCTTGTTAATGGTGTTATTGTTTTTATAATCAGTTGCTTAACTCTTGATCAGCTTGAGAAACATGAATTGCTTGAGATGAGGAGGATTGCTGCTTACATTTACAAGAAAGCTGGCAGATGGAAGCAATCTATTGCCCTATCGAAGAAAGACAACATGTACAAGGATTGCATGGAAACATGCTCACAGTCTGGTGACCGCGAGCTGTCGGAGGATTTACTTGTCTATTTTATCGAGCAGGTTAGTGTAAAGAAACATTTTATGATTGGATTTCTTTTTTTGAATCAAGTCATGAGTACACAAACTGTGCTAATATTATCGCCTTCTTAGAACAGATAATTTCTTTCGTGCTGGTTTTAGTGCCGTGATCACCTTTCTAAGATTCCCAATTCTGAGTGTTGCATCCTGTGCGTATCAGTTAGCTAAGAGTAGATAAATCCAAGAAACATGCAAATTAAGAACTAATCTGACCTTTATTGTTTTGGTAGACCAGTGTTGTCTGTGCAGTATTGCATTTCTAATCAGCAAGCATCTCTAACTATTGCAGGGAAAGAAAGAATGTTTTGCTTCTTGCCTCTTCATTTGTTACGACTTGATTCGTGCGGATGTTGCTCTCGAGCTTGCATGGACAAACAACATGCTGGACTTTGCTTTCCCCTACCTATTACAGGTATATTAAGTCCGTTTGCATGTTTGGAAATGTTCAGAAACGTACAGTTTTGTTATAATAGCATTCTTGCTATGTATGCAGTTCATCCGTGAGTACACAAGCAAGGTAGATGACCTGGTGAAGGACAGGATTGAATCGCAGAAAGAAGAAAAAGCCAAAGAGCAGGAAGAGAAGGACGTCGTTGCTCAGCAGGTAATCTAAAGCGCTCTTCTTTTTGTTCAGTGTCCTGTTATTCGTTCTTAAGCAGTCAGCATGACAAATTGTGTTTTGTTATACAGAACATGTACGCTCAATTGCTCCCTCTTGCCTTGCCTGCTCCGCCTGGTATGGGTGGTCCACCTCCAATGGGCGGGATGGGTATGCCTCCGATGGGCGGGATGGGTATGCCTCCGATGGGTCCTGGTCCGATGCCGGCATATGGGATGCCTCCAATGGGAAACTACTGAGTTGGCTTTTGAAGAACATAGATGATGTCGATTGTTTCAATCTTTTTTTACACAGGGAGCATGAGGATCCCAAAGGTATCTTTCAAGTTGTAGATTGATTTGGGCTATTGGTTGTTTCAGTTAATATTCTTTTGGTACCGGGGCAATTTTGGCGAGCAATATCTCTAGCCGAGGTAGAGTAAATTTACTGGTTGCTATATATTATGATCGGGTAGGATGAGGATGAGATTAGGTTCCAGCTGAAGAATGAGAGGTGGAAGACTGGTACCATTTGTATAGCTTGTGTTATAAAAAGACTAGACATTTTGGGTGTACACTCCTCCGTGTTGGTGTTGCCACCCGTGAACATAAGCACTGCCTGTATGTTATATTTACACTTTGTGTTCAGAGGTTTGGGTTTTGTACCTGGAAGAATGCTTTTGTTGAACAACACGGTGTATTTGTATCTGTATTTGTATTTGTTAATGGTCAGTAGTTCTCCTGAGCAAACTTGTATCTTTTGCTCCATTTGGACGTTGAATGAAAATATACATGGCGGTGGCTATGATGTCTCGTCTTTACTGGACTTGTAACCAGTCGTAGTAAGCTTAAAACTGGACAAAGATGATACGATCTTATGTGGAAGTTGCTTGCGAGCCTTGACGCGAAGAACTTGGAAGTTCCTTTTTTTTTGAGGGAGAGAATATCGCTGTTTATTGATCCTAGTAAGTATACATTCTGGGGTTACGTTAGGCATGATAAAGTTATCAGAACAAGCACATAACTGCACTGAAGCTACCCGCCAAAACTTTGATATCGGAGATTACCGTTCCAATGCTTGAGCGATCCGCCATTTGAGAATGAATCCTTTGAATGATGGAAAGACAATCTGAAGCAAAGATGGCACCCACAAAATGTCGACGGAGCACCGGTGCTTCAGCTAATTCCGGTGTGGTGACCTCCTCAATACGCTCATGGCAAGCCAATAAGCATGTACCGTTGTGGTTCCGAATCACCACACCAACTCTCATTCGACGTGAAGACTGGAAAAGTGCAACATCAATATTGACCATGACTATGTCCACTGGCGGCGGTACCGCGGTACCCATTGAGCCCATTGAGACATCGACAGGTTTTAAACAATTCTGCACAATCAATTCCAAATACGCTCGTCGTCCCATCGACACGGCAAAACAACGTTTGGCGCGGCGTTCTCTTCAACGATCGCCTGCGCAGCCAACCCCGCCTCCGTGTCCGGTTGCGCCGCCTGTACGTTGCGAGCGACGGCTTAAGCTTCCGGCGACGAAGTTGGAGTCCGCCGCGACCATGGCCGTCACGGTCTCCTCGCTCGCGCGCTTGTCGTACATCTGACCCTCAGACAGCCGGTGCTGCTCGAGGAGGAACATGTTGTAGCGCTATTCCTCCTGCGCCTACCAGAACGCCGACATAGGCGTGCGTCGGCTGCTTCTCGGCCATGGCGGCGTTGAAGTGCGCCTATGCCTGATCCATCGTTAAGCGACATGCACCGCCACGGGCTCCGACGCGGAGTCATCGTCGGAGCCAGTCTCCATCGTGGGCTCGTCGTTAGAGACCTTCAGAGAGCTGGCCGGCATGCCGGCCTCTATCCGCCTGGCATGATGGCTCTGCTATACGGTTGCAAGCGCGTCCACCTTGTGCTTCTGTTCCGTCGAGAGGCTCTCCCACGGAGCGTTCCTACCTGCGATCATGGCGGATGTTGTCGTGGGTTTATCACGGCAGATGCCCTAGCGAAAGGACTTAGGTGTGGGGCCATCGCCGCTAGGTTAGCTTGAAGGGGTTAAACAAGACAAATGACACAGAGAGTTTACCCAGGTTCGGCCCCTCTCGACGAGGTAAAAGCCTACTCCTGCTTTAGGTTGTATTGCTGGGGTTTCGATTGCCAAGGAGCGGATACGCTTGACCTAGTTCTCGACTTGTTGTTTCTTGAGTTAACCCGCCGCCGGATCACCCCTTTATATACACAGGTTGATGCCCGGCGGCTTACAGAGTCCCGACCGGCTTATACACAACATGTCCGGCTCCGTGACTAACTAAACTTGCCTTACAATACAAGTTAACCATATGGCGGTTCATCCTCTCGGGCCTCAAGTCGCCTCTGGGCCTTGGGCCTTCAACAGGCTTCTTTCATGACCCGCCATCTTCACCTATTAACTCGCCAGTGGTATGACCCGGCCCCTCCTGGGCGGGTTATACCCAATAGTCATATCCCCAACATTAGGCCCCAGGTTGATCTGAACTTGTTCACATCAATCTTCATCATCTTGACTTAGCAAACTCTTTCCATTATCAACTCACAGTAACCTGCCATGACGTCACTTCACAAAAAATTGGTAACCCGCCATGACGTCAACATGCATTAACTTCACATAGAGCCCAGTATATCTCAATGGATCTTTGTTTCAATGGATATCCCGAAAATCGAGGCGTTCGCATCACCGCATAACCATTTTTCGGCCTCCTTGATTCCCGCGCACGTCATCTGATCATTACCTTATAAATAGGGAGGGGGGGGGGATCCTGGTCTTCACCTTTTCCCCCTCACCTCATCGTCTTCGTCTTCCTCCTCGCGACTCCTCTGCAGACCCGAACTCTGCCGCCGCCGACCTCCGTCTGATGCATCAACTCGGGCCGCTGCATCAGCCTGACTAGACCAGAGAACGCCGGCGCGTCACCGCGATCCATCAACACCTGTAAGTACTCCTTCTCCCATCTATCAGATCTCCATTAGGGTTTGTCTAGTTCATCAGAGTTTTTCCCTGTTCTTCATTGTTCCTGCATAACACCCCTAGTTTGATCTGAAAACACCGCAAAAGTTGTGCGGAAGTAGTTTAACACTCCATTTCAATCATAGGACAAATCTTTCTGACAGAGAAATCCCGCAAGCACACAAGTTCCTTCACTGTCGCAATGCTAGGTTTAGAATTTATTTCTTTTTCAAACAGCGTCAGATCCAAAACTTACTGAACCGATCTGTAGAATCTGTTTGTCCACCTCTTAGCAAAATTTTCTATGATAGATCTGAAGTACCATAACTGCCATGGCGGCTTATACCACAATTCATGACCCGCCATGTGACATTATACCAGCAAACCTTGTAAAACCTGTTTTTTCCAATACTTAGTAAAATTTTAGCTTTGCTCTAGATATGTAGCCATTAGCCCTTCATGGCGGTTTAAATGATAAATTGTAAACCGCCAAGTGCCTACCGGCTTAACTCTAAATCCCTTTTAGAATTGCCGATATAATGTTGACATAACCCGGAGTTATCTCGCCGGTTTAATCATCCGATTAATCATCTTTTTTAGGCCATGCCCTGCAATTATGACTAAGACCGTTACCTCATGCAACTGGGTCCCTTCAATTTGTTATGGAAGAAATGCTTGATGACTATGTCAAAATAGGCATCTTGCCAGCAAAAAAATCATCCACTAGCGTGTTCCAGATCCAGCTGAGAGCAGACCTCAACCCAAGGAAAATGAAATTATTGTCTTTACTGATCATATAAACCGGGGCTTTTCACCGCTCGGGTCAAAATTCTTCCGTGATGTTCTGCATTTCCTCAAACTCCATCCTCAAGACATCGGACCTAACACGGTTTCGAATATCTGCAACTTCCAAGTTTTCTGTGAAGTATATCTTCAAGAGGAGCCCATCGTTGAACTCTTCAGAGAATATTTTTATCTGAACCGCCAGAACAAGTTCACTGATGGACCCAGCTTAGAGCTTGGTGGAGTCTCAATTCAACGGCGGAGAGATGCCATCTTTCCTTATGCTCAGCTTCCAAGTCATCCCAAGGATTGGAATCAGACCTGGTTCTACTGTCAAGACACTTCTCCTGCTGACGAGAACCCCTTGCCGGGTTATTGTGACCATCGGCTCAGCCCGAGGCAGCCTCTCCCCGAACGGCTTACCACTACTGAACGAGCCAAACTTATGCCTACCTTTTCAAAGGTTAGAGCACTGCTGGGAAACGGGGTGACTGGTGTTGACTTGGTCCGCTGCTGGGTAGCCTGGAGGATTATACCTTTGAGCCGCTGACCCGGCTTAATGTGTACCTACACGGGCGATGTCAAGGATCCGGTGCGCCACTGCCAAACGTGTTTAACTGACAGCGCGATCAATGAGATGCCCAAAACCCTTCTCAACGAAAGCTTGGAGAGCTGCAGCAAAGTGGGGTTGAATCCCTTCTGCACACTCAACCCGCCACCGGATGTAAGTCTCTCCGGTCCATTTATTTCGCTTTATTGTTCATATGCTCTGCAAATCTCCAACCTTCCTGTAATTTGTGCAGGATGGATCCGCCTTTTGGAGCAAGAAGTATGACGAGAAGGCAGCCAAGAAAACCAGGGCTAAGACTAAAGCCCTGAAGAAGAATAAGAAGAAATCAACCGCCTCTGCTATGCTGAACTTGGATGAGGATAACGAGTCGGAGGTAGTCCTTGATTCTCTTGGCTCTTTTTTCAATTATCTTATTGACACTGATTGCCATCAGGATGATGCGGAGTCCAGCCAGGCGGGTGATGAAGAGGTAACTATTATTTCCTCCGACTCTGAGCCTTTGCCGAGACAGAAAATTCGACAAGTGACCCGGAAAGTAAGGTTTTCTCACCCTTTAGCTTACTTGGATCCCAACTTTTTTTGAAGCAACAACAGCATGAGAACCGGCGCAGAACTCGGACCAGCGAAGGCGGAGAGCTTTCCTTCGGGTTACCCAACACACCAGCCCCACGCAAACGCCGGAACGAGGTGCTTCATAATTCCAACTCTTTTTATCCCAAGGCGGGTCTTATTCTCCAACCACTTAATCCTTCCGACTCAAATTATCAGGGGACTTTTCACTCCTCTTCTGGCGATTCATCTCAGACCCAACTTCCGTCTTTCAAGACTGCCCCTGGGTAAATACTTTATCTTTGTTATTTCACATTTCTGCACATATACTAACCTTGTCTCTTTTCCGCAGTGGGATGGCAAAGCCTAGCAAGAAGGCAAAAATTAATAAACCGGTCGAAGACCCAAAAGTTCGTGAGCCGGAGAAGCAAGCACCGGTATCCGAGGCTTTTGTGCAACACCCGGAGGCAAGTGCTGATGACCCGCCACCAGAGAATCCTAGCGCCTCCACCGATTATATGAACATTGGTCCATTGGGTGCTAACCCGCCAAGCCCAATTAAACCTTCTGACCAAAGCACTGAAGATGTTCTGATCACCGGCACTGGATTCCAAGAGCCGGGAAAACCCAAAGTCTTGGCAAGACATTCTGCTAAGGAAGAACTAATCGAGAAGCGCAAAGTCAGATTTGACATGGCCAATTACTCTCATCTGAGCATCAATGAAGTACTCTCCGGCTACCTTAACCAGGTGCACACTAGCCGTGATCTGGAGATTGACATGGTCAAACACATGCACCAGAAAAGTTCGTGAGCCGGGGGGGGGGGGGGGGGGGGGGGGGGGGGGGGGGGGGGG
Organism: Thinopyrum obtusiflorum; assembly: GCA_036873465.1. NCBI lineage: Eukaryota > Viridiplantae > Streptophyta > Magnoliopsida > Poales > Poaceae > Thinopyrum > Thinopyrum obtusiflorum. Next base: position 29,944 of record JAAAWM010010700.1, read on the forward strand.
GGGGGGGGGGGGGGGGGGGGGGGGGGGGGGGGGGGGGGGGGGGGGGGGGGGGGGGGGGGGGGGGGGGGGGGGGGGGGGGGGGGGGGGGGGGGGGGGGGGGGGGGGGGGGGGGGGGGGGGGGGGGGGGGGGGGGGGGGGAACACATGCACCAGAAATATGAGGTACCAACTTCTGCCTTGTCTGTAAGATATATTCCTTCAGCTCCCAAGTCTTAGGCATAGGAAAGATTATAGTGACTATGGCAAAGAATTTAATCCAAAAGATGATAATGATAACATCCTGAACCGGATTTAGTAAAGTATCTTGTGAATGAAATCTCGCCTCATAGCTCTCACAGGCCGGGTTATCTTTGAAAAAGATGAACCGGGTTGTCTGCCACTGCCTAAAGAGACTTTCTGCACCCATTAGCCCCCAAGTGCCGAGTGCTATTGCTTGCAAAGGACTTGGGACTTCTCCTGTAATAACCTGTAGCATATCTGTAATTAGTTACTCAACCTTCGACTTGCAGGAGGCCTCCAGTCAATTTCAATCTCAATTGGACGATTTAAAAACCCGGCTCGAAGTACAAGAAGCGGAGACCCGGAAGGCTGATTCCAAATTTAAGTTTAGCTTGGAAGAAACGGAGAAGCTTAAAACCGGGTTTAATGCTGAGAGAGCCGCCTGGGCTGAAGAAAAGGACGCCTTGATGCAGAGGGCAGAAAACGCCGAAACTTCTTTGCAAGAGGTCACCACCGAGCTTAGCGGCTTAAAATGTCACATTACACAGATGTCTGTCGCTATCTTTGGTAAGTAACACTTAAATATCATGATCAATTCTTGATGCTGTAAGCCGCCTGATGACTTACTCACATATTGTGTCGAACAGGCCCCAGGAGTACCAATCTTGGCCCAGAGATGGTGATAAAACTCAAGGCGGCTTATACGCTGGTAGAGCAATTATACACAGGTGCTCAGCGTGCCATAATCGCCATTTCACAAACCAAGCAGGCGCCGTTGCTCATCAGGGATGTTTTGAACAAGTTATCTGTCCTGCCCGCAAGAATTGAAGAAATCAAACGGTCTGCCGCTAGAGCCGGCGCCATTACAGCTTTGAGCCGGGCAAAGGCATGGCAAGCCGAATTAGACCCGGCTGAGCTGGCTACTGGCTACCCCAGTTTTAAAGAAGATGGCTCTTCGTTTGATAAAAAAGGCTTTGCTGCCCGCGTGAAAGAGATGCGTCCAGTGGTGAGCAAAATTGCCGAAGAAACTGATCTATCAAAATATCATGCGACTTATAACGCAGATAACTCAAAAGTGAAAATGACGGCTTACGAAGTTGCGGAACTGATTCCTCCAACCCGTAAGCATAGTTTTGCCCCTGAAATTGATCCGTCTGAACTTATTGATGATGAAGATGAGTTTCAAGCCTTAACTGGCATCAATTGGTCATCACCGAACTTCTAGACAATGGAGGCAGAAGAAGGAGAAGCGGCGCGGGGTGACCCGGAAGCCTCAACCCGCCAAAACCGGGAAAATTGATCCGCTGGACGGCTCATAATCTGCGTCATCAGACGTTGCTTGAAAAACACTTAATTATTTGGGCTCGCGGAGCCATGTAATATACTAGTAAAACAATGGTCTGTCGTGCCATCGTGCACGTTTTATCCTCTGGAAAACTGATGGTACTCATTCTTTTGCCGTGAAAGATTATGGAAAGTAGATCATGTTATCTCATAATGCATCTGCACACATTGAAGAAAAAACGCCTTGGCGGTTTTCGTCAGGGCGGGTCATAACATCCAACATGATATGTCGTGGCGACTTAAAGTCTATAACCAAGTCGGTTTTGAAAAAACCAAATACTTATTCAAATATGATATCATACCTGTAGACCAATAGCATGTCGATGCTGTAAATATGTAAGTCTGCAAGCCGGAAGCTTGACAGGTCCAGAAGAGTGCAGCTCTATTCTGTTTTTGAAAAATTTCATTTTTATCCCATAAGCCGGCTCTCACGTGACATAAATCCGTTGTTTTAACCTTAACCAATTCAGGGTCTTATTGAAAAGAGTAACTGGCAAGAGTACAAATGGGCCACATAGCGGAGAGACTGCGACAACGGGTGAGTTTATCCTAGCTCTCTGTAAGCCGGCTCTCACGTGACAAAGGCCGCCGTTTTAACCTTGACAAGTTCAGGGTCTTATTGAAAGAGTAACTGTCAAGAGTTCGGTAGGTCACCTAGCGGAGCAGCATCAAGCAAACAGGCAGGTTTAACTCAATGTTCGGCTTGGAAACCGGATGACATGAGTGTGAACAGCTATGCTCGGGGAGCAGGAAGCCCCCATGTGACCAATAAGGTGGCCGGAGGTCGGATCGAGATGGGTGAGAGAGTTTTGTCATTGAACAGGAAGCCCCCAAATGTCCAATGAATCGGCTTGAGAACCGGATCTCATGGGTGTGAACAGCTATGCTCGATGAGCAGGAAGCCCCCATGAGACCAATGAATCGGCTTGAGAACCGGATCTCATGGGTGTGAATAGCTATGATCGATGAGCAAGAAGCCCCCATGAGACCAATGAATCGGCTTGAGAACCGGATCTCATGGGTGTGAATAGCTATGCTCGATGAGCAGGAAGCCCCCATGAGACCAATGAATCGGCTTGAGAACCAAATCTCATGGGTGTGAACAGCTATGCTCGATGAGCAGGAAGCCCCCATGAGACCAATGAATCGGCTTGAGAACCGGATCTCATGGGTGTGAACAGCTATGCTCGATGAGCAGGAAGCCCTCATGGGACCAATGAATCAGGGAACAAAGACTCAATTTTGCTGGAAACTAAAATGAGAGAGGCCCCGAATTCTCAGGGGTGCCGGCTTTATTAAACTGAATCATAATATATACATTGGTCTAAGTATGTATAATACCAGAGCTGGCGGCTTAAGTGTAATATGGCCGCAGATGAGCGATATTCCACGGGCGGCGGGTCTCCTCCTCCGACTTGCGGGAGTCCTTGTGTTCTCGAACATCAATGAGGTAATATGACCCGTTGTTCAAATTTTTGCTGACCACAAAGGGCCCTTCCCAAGGCAGGGACAGCTTGTGCATATCTGTTTGATCCTGGATGAGCCGGAGCACCAAGTCGCCCTCTTGAAAGGTTCGAGTTTTAACCCGGCGGCTGTGATATCAACGTAAATCTTGCTGGTAAATTGCTAAACGAGCCGCTGCAAGGTCACGCTCTTCATCCAAAAGGTCCAGAGCATCTTGTCGTGCTTTTTCATTATCAGCTTCAACATAAGCCGCCACACGGGGTGAGTCATGTCGGATGTCACTAGGGAGAACCACCTCAGCACCGTAAACCATGAAAAAGGTGTATAGCCCGTGGATCTGTTGGGGGTAGTATTAATACTCCAAAGCACTGAAGGTAACTCCTCAACCCAACAACCCGGCGTCCGCTTAAGAGGGACCATAAGCCGGGTTTTTATGCCTCTCAAGATTTCTTGATTGGCTCTTTCAGCTTGACCATTGGACTGGGGGTGAGCCACTGATGAAACGTCAAGACGGATGTGCTCTCGTTGACAGAATTCTTTCATAGCGCCTTTAGACAGATTTGTGCCATTGTCAGTTATAATGCTGTGAGGGTAACCAAAACGGAAAATCACCTTTTTGATGAATTGAACCGCCGTTGCTGCGTCACACTTGCTGACCGGCTCTGCCTCCACCCACTTTGTAAACTTATCAACTGCCACCAAGAGGTGAGTCTTTTTGTCCTTAGACCTTTTAAAAGGCCCAACCATATCCAGCCCCCAAACTGCAAACGGCCAAGTAATTGGAATCATCCTCAATTCTTGAGCCGGCACATGAGCTCGTTTTGAAAATTTCTGACAACCATCACACTTGCTAACCAGATCTTCTGCATCAGCATGAGCCGTCAACCAGTAAAACCCATGACGAAAGGCTTTAGCCACCAAAGACATTGAGCCGGCATGATGACCACAGTCTCCTTCATGAATCTCTGATACGTCTCCAACGTATCTACTTTTTCTCACGCTTTTCCTCTTGTTTTGGACTCTAATTTGCATGATTTGAATGAAACTAACCCCGGACTGATGTTGTTTTCAGCAGAACTACCATGGTGTTGTTTTTGTGGAGAAATGAAAGTTCTCGGAATGGAACGAAACTTTGCGAGGATTTTTTATATCAATAATAAGAATTTCTGGAGCCAAGACCCACCAGAGAGGGGCCCCTGGGTGGGCACAACCCACCAGGGCGCGCCCCCCTCTCCTGGCGCGCCTAGGTGGGTTGTACCCACCTGGTGGCCCCGCTGACGACCCCCCTGATATTATAAAATCACATATTTCTAGAAAAAAAATCAAGGAGAAAGAATTATCGCGATCCACGAGACGGAGCCGCCGCCAAGACCTGTTCTTCCTCGGGAGGGTAGATCTGGAGTCCGTTTGGGGCTCCGGAGAGGGGGATCTTCGTTCTTCATCATCACCAACCAATCTCCATCGCCAATTCCATGATGCTCCCCACCGGGAGTGAGTAATTCCTTCATAGGTTCGCTGGTCGGTGAGTAGTTGGATGAGATTCATCATGTAATCGAGTTAGTTTTGTTAGGGCCTGATCCCTAGTATCCACTATGTTCTTAGATTGATGTTGCTATGACTTTGCTATGCCTAATGCTTGTCACTTTGGGCTCGGGTTCCATGAACTCAGATCTGAACCATTTATGAATTCATCATTATATCCATGTTTTAGATCCGATCTTGCAAGTTATAGTCACCTATTACGATTATGATCCGACAACCCCGAAGTGACAACAACCGGGCCCACTCTCGGTGATGACCATAGTTTGAGGAGTTCATGTATTCACTATGTGTTAATGCTTTGTTCCGGTTCTCTATTAAAAGGAGGCCTTAATATCCCTTAGTTTCCAATATGGACCCCGCTGCCACGGGAGGGTAGGACAAAAGATGTCATGCAAGTTCTTTTAATAAAGCATGTATGACTATTTACGGAATACATGCCTACATTATATCGATGAACTAGAGCTAGTGCCGTATCGCCCTAGGTTATAACTGTCACATGATGAATGTCATCCAACAAGTCACCGATCCAATGCCTACGAATTTATCCTATATTGTTTCTGCTAAGTTACTACTGCTATCATCACTGTTACACTTGCTACAAAATTATTGCTATCACTGTTATTGTTATCGTTGCTACTGTCACTACTATCAAAACTATCAAACTACCGTGCTACTGATTACCTGCTGCAGATAATTAATCTCTAGGTGTGGTTGAATTGACAACTCAGCTGCTAATACCTTCAAATATTCTTTGGCTCCCCTTGTGTCGAATCTATAAATTTGGGTTGAATACTCTACCCTTGAAAACTGTTGCGATCCCCTATACTTGTGGGTTATCAAGACCTTTTTCTGGCGCCGTTGCCGGGGAGCATAGCTATTTTTGTTGAGTCACTTGGGATTATTATCATATTATCACTATGAAGAATCTGAAGGACCCAAAGACTAAGATTTATCCCTCTAAGATGTGGGGAGGTAAGGAACTGCCATCCAGTTCTGCTTTAGATTCACCTTCTGTTATGAGTAAACTTGCAACACCACCACATGCTATTAATTCTGATATGTTGCAAGTTATTGATGATGCTACTTCTACTATGAATGATGCTTATGATGATGCTAGTACCTTGCTTGATAATGATGATGTGCCCCTTGGTGAATTTCTTGATAAACAAATTGCTAGAGTTATACAACATGATGTTGTTGAATCTGATGATGAGCTTGAAACTGAATCTCCCGAGACACCTGCTAGAACTAGCCTTCCTAGATATGAATTGCCTAAGGTATCGGAAGGTTATGTTATGAGTGAAGAAACAACTAGAGATATTCTTGCTTGCAATGATAGAGATGATCTAGAGAAATTACTACAAAAGTATAAAGAAAAATCTCTGAATGCTAGAATGAAATGTGATCCTAAGTTTGCTACTTCACCTATCTTTATTGATGACAAGGATTATGAATTCTCTGTCGACCCAGAGTTAATTACTCTGGTTGAATCTGATCCTTTCCATGGTTATGAAACTGAAACTGTTGTGGCACATCTTACTAAGTTGAATGATATAGCCACCCTTTTTACTCATGATGAGAAAACTCGCTATTACTTTATTCTCAAATTATTTCCTTTCTCATTAAAGGGTGATGCTAAAGCTTGGTACAACACTCTTGCTCCTGGTTGTGTGCGTAGTCCCAAGGATATGATTTATTACTTCTCTGAAAAATATTTTCCTGCTCATAAGAAACAAGCTGCCTTACAGGAAATATTTAACTTTGTGCAAATTAAAGAAGAGAGTCACCCACAAGCTTGGGGGAGGCTTTGCCAGTTACTTAATGCTTTGCCTGATCATCCTCTTAAGAAAAATGAAATACTTGATATCTTCTATAATGGACTATCCGATGCTTCTAGGGACTTCCTAGATAGTTGTGCTGGTTGTGTTTTCAGGGAACGAACTGTTGGACAAGCTGAAGAATTATTGAATAATATATTGAAAAATCATGATGATTGGACTATTCCTGAACCACCGCCTAAACCCACTCCGAAGAAGAGGGGTAGATTATATCTCAGTCCTGAAGATATGCAAGAGGCAAAGAAATCTATGAAGGAAAAATGTATTAAAGCTGAGGATGTTAAAAATTTACCTCATATTGAAGAAATACATGGGCTTAATGCACCACCAATGCCTTAGGTGGTAGAGGTAAATTCTCTTATGAAGTTCAATGAAAATGATAATCGTCACAATATGCATCCTAGTCAATGCCTTTATGAGTTTGAAAACTACATTAGAAAACAAGATCACTTCAATGCAAATGTTATGAAACAATTGAAATATAATTCTGATATGATTGCTCGCTTGAGTAACTTGTTATTTAGAATATCAAATGATGTTAGAGGTGTTGGAAAACATGCTTCTATGGTTCAAACTCAACTAGAACAAGTTGCTAAATCATAAAGAGAATTACTTGATGAAATGAATCATAATATGCATGACTTTGTTGTTAGAGTAGCAACTAGAGGAGGTAAAATGACTCAGGAACCACTTTACCCTGAGGGACACCCAAAAAGAATTGAACAAGATTCACAAAGAGCTAACACTAGTGCACCTAGTCCTTCTAAAAAGAAAAAGAAAAAGAAAAAGAAAAATGATAGGACTTTGCATACTTCTAGTGAACCTGAAATAGAAAAACCTCCTGATAATGATAATGAAACTTCTATCTCTGATGCTGAAACTCAATCTGGTAATGAACACTCACCTAGTGATAATGAGAAAGATAATGATGAGGTTCATGAAGACTCTCAACCAACCAATGAAAAAGAATCAGATAATGATGTTGAGATAGAACCACCTGTTGATCTTGATAACCCACAACCTAAGAATAAAAGATATGACAAAATAGACTTTGTGGCTAGGAAACACGGTGAAGAAAGAGAACCTTGGGTTCAAAAACCTATGCCTTTTCCAACCAAGTCAACTAAAAAGAAAGATGATGAAGAATTTGAACGCTTTGCTGAAATGCTGAGGCCAGTCTTTTGCGTACTCCCTTGACTGATATCTTGAAAATGCCTCCTTATGCAAAGTATATGAAAGACATCAGCACAAATAAGAGAAAAATACCATAAGCTGAAATCTCCACTATGCTTGCTAATTACACTTTTAAAGATGGAGTACCTAAAAAACTTGGAGATCCGGGAATACCAACTATACCTTGCTCTATCAAAAAGAATTATGTGAAAACTGCTTTGTGTGATTTAGGAGCCGGTGTTAGTGTTATGCCTTTCTCTTTATATAAAAGACTTGACTTGAATAAAATCACACCTACTGAAATATCTTTGCAAATGGCTAACAAATCAACTGCCATACCTATCGGTATTTGTGAGGATGTGCCCGTTGTTGTTGCTAATGTTACTATTTTGACTGACTTTGTTATACTTGAGATGCCCGAGGACGACAACATGTCGATTATCCTTGGTAGACCCTTCTTGAATACTACAGGGGCGGTTATTGATTGCAATAAAAGCAAGGTCACTTTTCATATTAATGGTAATGAGCATACGGTGCACTTTCCGAAGAAACAATTCCAAGTGAATGGTATTAATGTTATTGAAAAATCTCTCACAATCACTATTGGAAGTTTTCAAATACCTCTACCTACTGTCAAAAAGAAATATGGAACACTTATTGTTGGGGAAATGCATATCCCCATTGAGGTAACTTAGTGATTCACGAAAGTTCTTCGGTTTCATGCTAATCAAAAGTGGTTGTTAATAAGACCTGATCAACCTTATTAATGGATCATTTTTGAGCGCTATGAAGTTGATGAATTTAGTAAGCACTACCTTCTGTCCCCACTTTTTGTTTTCTGTTTTTATTAGTTAAATAAAATAAAATGCCATGTTTTGTCTGTTTTCTGAATTTTCCGTGCAATAAAAAATGACCCAAAAATAAAAGTTCTCAGAATGCCCTGAAAATTTTATACGATTTTTTCCTGAATATTTAAGAATTTTTGGCGCAAATAATACCAGAGGGAGGTGCACCAGGTGGGCACAACCCACCTGGCGCGCCCTGGTGGGTTGTGGTCCCCACGTGGGCCCCCTCACTTATCTCTTTAGCCCACATCATCACTCACCTTCATAAAAAAATCCCCATTGCTCTCTCTCCCATGTTCTTGAGCTCAAACCCGCGGATTTCGTTCTCTTTGCTCGAAGCTCCGTTTCTGAAACTGTTTCAGGGGATTGTTGCTTGGTATGTGACTCCACCATTTGTCCAATTAGTTTTTGTTTTAGTGGTTTATACTTTGAATAATTATTTACTCTTGGTGCTGCTGTAGATGTGCTTGCATGTTGAATTCTTAGCGTTCTAAGTAGTTTGAATGCTTGCTATGGCCTCTATGTATCCCTATGAGTAGTTGCTATCAATTTTGTGAAGTTTTGCTGACAAATTTTTGCCACCCGAAAATTTTTTATTTTCAGAAAATTGTACGCGGACATGATGAACCTATTTGGAAGGAGTTCTTCGAGGATACGATCCTCAAGGGCATCTTCTAGTGACAGTTCTGCTCGCCGGTCTTATGTTGAACCAAGTGAAAGTTCCACGCGAGATGCCACCACCAAAACATGCTTATGGCCTTGCGATGAATATATGGTGCGTGTGGGCATTAAGGAGGAATTTGAGCAATATGTTCACAATGCCGGGCTCGGTCCCTACCTTTCAGATAAGTGTGAACAACACCAACTTCTCACTGAATCATTTGTCAAAGGATTTAAATATTTTCCACGTGAGTCTAGGGTGTCTTTTATGCTTTATGATGAACCATTTACTATCCCACTGGAGAATTTTGCTTACCACTGCAAACTTTCATTTTGGGGTTCGCTTGATGAGCCATCAAAGGCTGAGTTTGAGTCTTTCTTGACTAGCCTTTGTTACGGTGCGGGTAGGGGAGTGAGACAAGGAAGAATAAAGAGCATTCACTTTCCCGCAATTCAGTACTTTGCATTATTTAACGGGAAATGCATAGTAGGCAAGCAAGACTGTAGCATACTTTGTGCGCCAGACTTGAGCCTCATTCACACCGCTCTCACTGGTGAAAGGAATTTTAACCTTGGAGCGATTGTTGCGCGTAGACTTCAGCATAACGCCAAAAGTGGCTGGTTCTATGGTGGAATTTATGCCACATGTCTAGCACGAGGACTGGGTGTTTCACCTTTGCCCTTTGATCCTATCCTACCCACTCGATATTTAGATTTTGATGCCTTAAAGGAACATAAGATTCTCAAGGGAAGGGCTGATAACTTCACTTATAATTTGTTGTTTAATCAATCACATGTTGTGGACACATATTTGCCTGCGCCTGCTCTCTTTGATTGTCACAGCAAGGGGAGATATTTTGTTCTTGAGAGCGAGGCCCGAGCTCACAACGCAACAGTGGTGGCAGCCTGGCAGGCCGAGGCATCCGCACCGAAAGCCTTCGTGAGCTACCACATCGACTACTACCCTCCAGGCTACTGATCGACTACCAAGTTAGGCCAAAAGCCTAAGCTTGGGGGAGTACGTGTTTCCACTAACTTTACATTCATGTCCACTTATTCCATTTGTCGGTGCTCACACTTTTTCATTGTATCATCCATGCTTAGATTTATTTTCTTGCTTTCTTCTTGTGTGTTTGAAAAACTTTAGAAAAACCAAAAAATTAGTTGTAGTAATTTACTTTCTATGCATGCTTAGTAGTAGTATTAAAAAGAAAATCCAAAAAGATTTCCCTGTTCTTCTTTTGCTTGTTGGGAGCTTTCCCGTGTAAATAGTTTTTCTCGTTTTTGCTTTCTATTTGCTTGTTGAAGAAAACCAAAAATTCCAAAAATATTTCAGTGTGTTTCTCTGAATTTCTTTTCTTTTTATTCGAGTCTTACCGAGGAGAAGACCACGATGAAAATGTTGAGTGGCTCTCATATGAATAATTGTTGAACTAATAAAGAGCACATTTTACCTTGTCTTCTCCTATTGAATAAAATGTTTTGCAGATTCCAGCTTAGTCCACGGCATTCTTGCACTATTATTATTTTCATATCGTTCGGTCGTGCAAGTGAAAGGCAGTAATGATGATATTCGATGAACTGGCCGTGGCAAAGAGAAACTGGTATGAACTCGACTTGTTCTGTTTGTGTAAATATGTTTAACCTAGTATCCATGCTTCAGCCCATTATGATTAAACATGTTTGCAATGACAATTAGAGATTATAGTTTCTCATGCCATGCATAAGTACCTAGGAGTGGATAATGATTTATCTTGGATATTAACATAGCGTTAAAATGATTGTGATGTAGTATGATGATATGGTATCCTCCTCTGAATGTTCGAGTGGCTTGACTTGGTACATGCTCATGCATGTAGTTGAATCAAAACCAACATAGCCTCTATAATATTTATGTTCATGGTGTTCATATCCTACTCATGCTAGTGTCCAATGTTACTTATGCATAATGCATGGTTATGATCATTGTTGCTCTCTAGCTGGCCGCTTCTCAATCTTAATTGCTAGCCTTCGCCTGTACTAAGTGGGAATTCTGCTTGTACATAAAAAACCTTAAACCCAAAGTTATTCCAGATGAGTCCACCATACCTACCTATATATGGTATTACCCTGTCGTCCTAAGTAAATTTGCATGTGCCACCTCTAAAAACTTCTAAAAAATTATCCGTTTTGTGTGCCTGGATCGTTCATGGAACGACAGGAGGTGGTCGATATCTTCCGTGCTAAGCAGGTTATCCTCAGGTCGAGTGTTTATTCACTCGCCATCGCACGAGGAAATGGGTAGTAATAGGGATGCCCAGCCCCAAACTGCAAACATGAAAAATAGTTCATCTTTGAAATAATCAAACAAAAACTCCCAACAGAGTCAAAACCTTTACTTTTATCGCTTGGGAACCGCCACTAGCGTGCTTAGCATGGATGATGTTGATAACTGATGGCCGTGAAGTGAATAAGAAGGGTGCATGTCTCAAAATATCATTTATCTCTGTTTTAAAAACTGAGCTCTGGCACCTCTGCAAATCACTGCTTCCCTCTGCGAAGGGACTATCTATTTACTTTTATGTTGTGTCACCACCTTCTAAAAACAAGCGCCAGAAACTGAGTAGAGCACAGCTGTCATGATTTATGCATTGTGTGTAGCTAATGTTGGGTGCATCAAGACTGGATCTTTTCTACCATGAATTACAATGTTTAGTCGCTGCTTGAACTTTGGAGGTGCTCTGCATTTATTTTTTGCGGTCTCAGAAAGGGCTAGCGAGATACCACTATTGTCATATTATATCATGGTTGTTTTGACAACATGTTGCTGTTTGAGATCTCTTATTATCACTCACTAGCTGATTATGTCATTGATAAGAGTCATTATAATCTTTAAGAGTTATTGTTGACATGGTTAGTTATAATGTTGGCTGAAAACCTGGGTGCTGTTTAAGCTTATTTATGCAAACAAGAGCAAAAGAGTTCGTGGGGGGGGGGGGGGGGGGGGGGGGGGGGGGGGGGGGGGGGGGGGGGGGGGGGGGGGGGGGGGGGGGGGGGGGGGGGGGGGGGGGGGGGGGGGGGGGGGGGGGGGGGGGGGGGGGGGGGGGGGGGGGGGGGGGGGGGGGGGGGGGGGGGGGGGGGGGGGGGGGGGGGGGGGGGGGGGGGGGGGGGGGGGGGGGGGGGGGGGGGGGGGGGGGGGGGGGGGGGGGGGGGGGGGGGGGGGGGGGGGGGGGGGGGGGGGGGGGGGGGGGGGGGGGGGGGGGGGGGGGGGGGGGGGGGGGGGGGGGGGGGGGGGGGGGGGGGGGGGGGGGGGGGGGGGGGGGGGGGGGGGGGGGGGGGGGGGGGGGGGGGGGGGGGGGGGGGGGGGGGGGGGGGGGGGGGGGGGGGGGGGGGGGGGGGGGGGGGGGGGGGGGGGGGGGGGGGGGGGGGGGGGGGGGGGGGGGGGGGGGGGGGGGGGGGGGGGGGGGGGGGGGGGGGGGGGGGGGGGGGGGGGGGGGGGGGGGGGGGGGGGGGGGGGGGGGGGGGGGGGGGGGGGGGGGGGGGGGGGGGGGGGGGGGGGGGGGGGGGGGGGGGGGGGGGGGGGGGGGGGGGGGGGGGGGGGGGGGGGGGGGGGGGGGGGGGGGGGGGGGGGGGGGGGGGGGGGGGGGGGGGGGGGGGGGGGGGGGGGGGGGGGGGGGGGGGGGGGGGGGGGGGGGGGGGGGGGGGGGGGGGGGGGGGGGGGGGGGGGGGGGGGGGGGGGGGGGGGGGGGGGGGGGGGGGGGGGGGGGGGGGGGGGGGGGGGGGGGGGGGGGGGGGGGGGGGGGGGGGGGGGGGGGGGGGGGGGGGGGGGGGGGGGGGGGGGGGGGGGGGGGGGGGGGGGGGGGGGGGGGGGGGGGGGGGGGGGGGGGGGGGGGGGGGGGGGGGGGGGGGGGGGGGGGGGGGGGGGGGGGGGGGGGGGGGGGGGGGGGGGGGGGGGGGGGGGGGGGGGGGGGGGGGGGGGGGGGGGGGGGGGGGGGGGGGGGGGGGGGGGGGGGGGGGGGGGGGGGGGGGGGGGGGGGGGGGGGGGGGGGGGGGGGGGGGGGGGGGGGGGGGGGGGGGGGGGGGGGGGGGGGGGGGGGGGGGGGGGGGGGGGGGGGGGGGGGGGGGGGGGGGGGGGGGGGGGGGGGGGGGGGGGGGGGGGGGGGGGGGGGGGGGGGGGGGGGGGGGGGGGGGGGGGGGGGGGGGGGGGGGGGGGGGGGGGGGGGGGGGGGGGGGGGGGGGGGGGGGGGGGGGGGGGGGGGGGGGGGGGGGGGGGGGGGGGGGGGGGGGGGGGGGGGGGGGGGGGGGGGGGGGGGGGGGGGGGGGGGGGGGGGGGGGGGGGGGGGGGGGGGGGGGGGGGGGGGGGGGGGGGGGGGGGGGGGGGGGGGGGGGGGGGGGGGGGGGGGGGGGGGGGGGGGGGGGGGGGGGGGGGGGGGGGGGGGGGGGGGGGGGGGGGGGGGGGGGGGGGGGGGGGGGGGGGGGGGGGGGGGGGGGGGGGGGGGGGGGGGGGGGGGGGGGGGGGGGGGGGGGGGGGGGGGGGGGGGGGGGGGGGGGGGGGGGGGGGGGGGGGGGGGGGGGGGGGGGGGGGGGGGGGGGGGGGGGGGGGGGGGGGGGGGGGGGGGGGGGGGGGGGGGGGGGGGGGGGGGGGGGGGGGGGGGGGGGGGGGGGGGGGGGGGGGGGGGGGGGGGGGGGGGGGGGGGGGGGGGGGGGGGGGGGGGGGGGGGGGGGGGGGGGGGGGGGGGGGGGGGGGGGGGGGGGGGGGGGGGGGGGGGGGGGGGGGGGGGGGGGGGGGGGGGGGGGGGGGGGGGGGGGGGGGGGGGGGGGGGGGGGGGGGGGGGGGGGGGGGGGGGGGGGGGGGGGGGGGGGGGGGGGGGGGGGGGGGGGGGGGGGGGGGGGGGGGGGGGGGGGGGGGGGGGGGGGGGGGGGGGGGGGGGGGGGGGGGGGGGGGGGGGGGGGGGGGGGGGGGGGGGGGGGGGGGGGGGGGGGGGGGGGGGGGGGGGGGGGGGGGGGGGGGGGGGGGGGGGGGGGGGGGGGGGGGGGGGGGGGGGGGGGGGGGGGGGGGGGGGGGGGGGGGGGGGGGGGGGGGGGGGGGGGGGGGGGGGGGGGGGGGGGGGGGGGGGGGGGGGGGGGGGGGGGGGGGGGGGGGGGGGGGGGGGGGGGGGGGGGGGGGGGGGGGGGGGGGGGGGGGGGGGGGGGGGGGGGGGGGGGGGGGGGGGGGGGGGGGGGGGGGGGGGGGGGGGGGGGGGGGGGGGGGGGGGGGGGGGGGGGGGGGGGGGGGGGGGGGGGGGGGGGGGGGGGGGGGGGGGGGGACTACTCACAAAGCATATTCATGTTCATAATCAGAGGGGTATTAATATGCATATAGGATCTGAACATATGATCTTCCACCAAATAAACCAACTAGCATCAACTATAAGGAGTAATCAACACTACTAGCAACCTACATGTACCAATCTCAGACTTAGAGACAAGAATTGGATACAAGAGATGAACTAGGGTTTGAGAGGAGATGGTGCTGGTGAAGATGTTGATGGAGATTGGCCCCCTCCCGATGAGAGGAGCGTTGGTGATGACGATGGCGATGATTTCCCCCTCCCGGAGGGAAGTGTCCCCGGCAGAACAGCTCCGCCGGAGCCCTAAATTGGTTCCGCCAAGGTTCCACCTCGTGGCGGCGGAGTCTCGTCCCGAAAGCTTGCTTCTGATTTTTCATCGGACGAAAGACTTCATATAGCAGAAGATGGGCACCGGAGGGCCAACAGGGGGCCCACGAGGCAGGGGGGCGCGCCCAGGGGGGTAGGGCGCGCCCCCACCCTCGTGGCCAGGGTGTGGGCCCCCTCCGGTATTTCTTCCGCTCAGTATTTTTCATTATTTCCAAAAATAACTTCCGTGGAGTTTCAGGACTTTTGGAGTTGTGCAGAATAGGTCTCTAATATTTGCTTCTTTTCCAGCCCAGAATTCCAGCTGCCGGCATTCTCCCTCCTTATGTAAACCTTGTAAAATAAGAGAGAATAGGCATAAGTATTGTGACATAATGTGTAATAACAGCCCATAATGCAATAAATATCGATATAAAAGCATGATGCAAAATGGACGTATCAACTCCCCCAAGCTTAGACCTCGCTTGTCCTCAAGCGGAAGCCGATAACGATAAATATGTCCACATGATTAGAGGTAGAGGTGTCGATAAAATAGAATACGAACATGAGGGCATCATGATTATTCTCATAACAGCAACATATATGGATAATGTCATATGATCTCTTATGCTCAAGTAATAATCTATTCACAATGCAAAGTATGAATCAGAAACTTTATTGAGAACTAACAAACTATAATCTCAGTCATTGAAGCAATTGCAATTTATCATAACATCAGAAAGAGTCTATGTCAGAGCTTTTCAGCAAGTCCACATACTCAACTATCATTTAGTCTTTCACAATGGCTAACACTCACGCAATACTTGTGGTTACGGAGTTTTAATCGGACACAGAGGGAGATAGGGGCTTATAGTTTCGCCTCCCAACCTTTTACCTCTAGGGTAATGTCAACAATAATAGCTCATGCTAACTTACATCCAATTAGATATATATATCAGGATCTTTCCAACACACTGTGCTTGCCAAAGGATAAAATGTAAAAAGGAAAGGTGAAGATCACCATGACTCTTGCATAAGGTAGGAGATAAAGGTAAAAGATAGGCCCTTCGCAGAGGGAAGCAGAGGTTGTCATGCGCTTTCAGGGTTGGATGCACAAAATCTTAATGCGAAAGAACGTCACTTTATATTGCCACTTGTGATATAGACCTTTATTATGTAGTCCGTCGCTTTTATTTCTTCCACATCACAAGATCGTATAAAGCTTATTTCCTCCACACCAATCAATCATACATATTAAGAGAACAATTTTTATTGCTTGCACCGATGACAACTTACTTGAAGGATCTTACTCAATCCATAGGTAGATATGGTGGACTCTCATGGCAAAACTGGGTTTAAGGGTATTTGGAAGCACAAGTAGTATCTCTACTTGGTGCAAAGAATTTGGCTAGCATGAGGGGGAAAAGCAAGCTCAACATGTTGGACGATCCATGACAATATACTTTATTTCAGATATAAGAGAACATAACCCATTATGTTGTCTTCCTTGTCCAACATCAACTCTTTAGCATGTCATATTTTAATGAGTGCTCACAATCATAAAAGATGTCCAAGATAGTATATTTATATGTGAAACCTCTCTTTCTTTATTACTTCCTATTAATTGCAACGATGACCAAAACTATGTTCGTCAACTCTCAACAACTTTTAATCATCATACTCTTTCTATGTGAAGTCATTACTCTCCATAAGATCAATATGATCTCTTTGTTTCTTTTTATTCTTTTCTCTTTTCTTTTATTCACTCAAGATCATGGCAAAATAATCAAGCCCTTGACTCAACACTAATCTTTATTATATAGCTCACAGACTTGATTACATAAAGGGATCATAAAGCAAAACTCAAAGCTAGATCATACTAAAACTTTATTCCACTAGATCGAGATACTACTAAAAGGATTGAACTAAGAAAAACGGTAAAGATAGGAGTGTGATGGTGATACGATACCGGGGCACCTCCCCCAAGCTTGGCAGTTGCCAAGGGGAGTGCCCATACCCATGTGATTATATCTCCTTTGCTGGTGAAGAAGATGGAGGTGATGATGGATAGTCGCACATCGAGCGTAAGAGGTCCTCCAGTTTGCGGATAATGCCCTTGAGTGCGATGATATGCTCCTTCAACAAAATATTTTCACGTGTGAGATACTTGTTTTGTATACGAGCTAACTCAATCATCTTGAAAGCTTCGATCTCAGTTGGGGTAAGAAGATTGTGATCAAGTTGAAGGATGTCTTCTGCTGCCGGAGCTTGGTCTCCCGTGGCCTTCTTGATCCCTTCATCCTTGTTGATCTCCATGGGTTCTTCCCTCTTCAGCTCTATCTTCATTAGCCAAGCATCGTTGTCACCATTGTTGGAGGAGGGGGACGACATGATGCCTGGCCTTGACAACCCTGACAGAAAACAGCTCGAAACAAGAACAGAGGATAATTGCGTGATACGGTGGTCAAAACCTTCGGGAGATTATATAATGAATTTTTACCGACCAAAATACGTATCATGCAAGAAAACGGAGTCCGGAGAGCACACGGGGTGCCCACGAGGCAGGGGGGCGCGCCCAGGGGGGTAGGGCGCGCCCTCCACCCTCGTGGAGGCCTCGTGTCCTTCCCGGACTGCTTCTTATTTTTCTATTTTTCTAAACATTCCAAAACGAAGAAAAATTGCCATTAGAACTGTTTTGGAGTCGGTTTACTTACCGTACCACATACCTATTCCTTTTCGGAGTCTGAAATGTTCCGGAAAGTGTCCCTTATGTATTCCTCCGGGGTTACGGTTTCAATAACATTGGTTTCAACATTTATAGGATTACCTGAGATATAATGTTTGATTCTTTGACCATTCACCACCTTCGGATTTGTGCCTTCGAAGTTGTTGATTTTTATAGCACCGGAACGATAGACCTCCGCGATAACGTAAGGACCTTCCCATTTAGAGAGAAGTTTTCCTGCAAAAAATCTTAAACGAGAGTTGTATAGCAATACATAATCACCTACATTAAACTCACGCTTTTGTATCCTTTTGTCATGCCATCTTTTAACTTTTTCTTTAAACAATTTGGCATTCTCATAGGCTTGGGTTCTCCATTCATCAAGTGAGCTAATGTCAAATAACCTCTTCTCACCGGCAAGTTTGAAATCATAATTGATCTCTTTAATAGCCCAATAAGCCTTATGTTCTAGTTCGAGAGGTAAGTGACATGCTTTTCCATAAACCATTTTATACGGAGACATACCCATAGGATTTTTATATGCAGTTCTATAGGCCCATAATGCATCGTCAAGTTTCTTGGACCAATTCTTTCTAGATCTATTAACAGTCTTTTGCAAAATTAATTTGAGTTCTCTATTACTCAATTCTACTTGGCCACTAGACTGTGGGTGATAAGGAGATGCAATTCTATGATTAACATCATATTTAGCAAGCATTTTACGGAAAGCACCATGAATAAAATGTGAACCACCATCAGTCATTAAATATCTAGGGACTCCAAACCTCGGAAAAATAACTTCTTTAAGCATCTTAATAGAGGTGTTATGATCAGCACTACTAGTTGGAATAGCTTCTACCCACTTAGTAACGTAATCAACAGCAACTAAAATATGTGTATACCCATTAGAGGCAGGAAAAGGTCCCATATAATCAAAGCCCCAAACATCAAATG
>JAAAWM010010701.1:0-48346 GCA_036873465.1 Thinopyrum obtusiflorum
TAGAGGATCTCCAAGAGTCTCAATAGGCAAATTGTGTTTCAAAACAGGCATCTATTTAAAGAAAATCTCATCTAATTCCTTTCTTTCTTTCATAAACATATCATTTTCATGGTCTAGCAAATATTGTTCTAAAGGATCAGTAGGAGGCACAGCAATAGAAGCAAGACCAATAATTTCATCTTTACTAGGCAATTCTTTATCATGGGGTTGTCAACGATATTTGGAGAAATTAAACTCATGAGACACATCCCCAAAACTTACACTAACAGTTTCCTTCTCACAATCTATTTTGGCATTAATCGTGTTCAAGAAAGGTCTACCAAATATAATGGGACAAAAATCATCTTGTGGGGAACCAAGATAAAGAAAATCAGTAGGGTATTTTATTTTCCCACACAAGACTTTAACATCTCTAACAATCCCAATTGGTGATATAGTATCTCTATTGGCAAGCTTAATAGTGATATCAATATCTTCTATTTCAGCAGGTGCAATATCATTCATTATTTCTTGATATAAAGTAAAGGGAATTGCACTCACACTAGCACCCAAATCACATAAGCCATGATAACAATGATCTCCTATTTTAACAGAAACAACAGGCATGCCAACAACAGGTCTATGTTTATCTTTATCGTCAGGTCTAGCAATTCTAGCAGCTTCATCACAGAATTAAATAACATGCCCATCAATATTATCGACCAAGAGATCTTTAACCATAGCAATACTAGATTCAACTTTAATTTGTTCAGGGGGTGTAGGTGTTCTAGTACAACTCTTATGAACCACAGCTGAAGCTTTAGCATGTTCCTTTATTCTAACAGGGAAAGGTGGTTTCTCAATATAAGCAGTAGGAACAATAGGATCAACATTATAAGTAATAGTTTCCTCTTTAGCTTTAATGGGTTCTACTATTTTTACTTCGATGGGAGGATAATATTTAAACCACTTCTCCTTAGGGAGATCAACATGAGTAGCAAATGATTCATGGGGGGGGGGGGGGGGGGGGGGGGGGGGGGGGGGGGGGGGGGGGGGGGGGGGGGGGGGGGGGGGGGGGGGGGGGGGGGGGGGGGGGGGGGGGGGGGGGGGGGGGGGGGGGGGGGGGGGGGGGGGGGGGGGGGGGGGGGGGGGGGGGGGGGGGGGGGGGGGGGGGGGGGGGGGGGGGGGGGGGGGGGGGGGGGGGGGGGGGGGGGGGGGGGGGGGGGGGGGGGGGGGGGGGGGGGGGGGGGGGGGGGGGGGGGGGGGGGGGGGGGGGGGGGGGGGGGGGGGGGGGGGGGGGGGGGGGGGGGGGGGGGGGGGGGGGGGGGGGGGGGGGGGGGGGGGGGGGGGGGGGGGGGGGGGGGGGGGGGGGGGGGGGGGGGGGGGGGGGGGGGGGGGGGGGGGGGGGGGGGGGGGGGGGGGGGGGGGGGGGGGGGGGGGGGGGGGGGGGGGGGGGGGGGGGGGGGGGGGGGGGGGGGGGGGGGGGGGGGGGGGGGGGGGGGGGGGGGGGGGGGGGGGGGGGGGGGGGGGGGGGGGGGGGGGGGGGGGGGGGGGGGGGGGGGGGGGGGGGGGGGGGGGGGGGGGGGGGGGGGGGGGGGGGGGGGGGGGGGGGGGGGGGGGGGGGGGGGGGGGGGGGGGGGGGGGGGGGGGGGGGGGGGGGGGGGGGGGGGGGGGGGGGGGGGGGGGGGGGGGGGGGGGGGGGGGGGGGGGGGGGGGGGGGGGGGGGGGGGGGGGGGGGGGGGGGGGGGGGGGGGGGGGGGGGGGGGGGGGGGGGGGGGGGGGGGGGGGGGGGGGGGGGGGGGGGGGGGGGGGGGGGGGGGGGGGGGGGGGGGGGGGGGGGGGGGGGGGGGGGGGGGGGGGGGGGGGGGGGGGGGGGGGGGGGGGGGGGGGGGGGGGGGGGGGGGGGGGGGGGGGGGGGGGGGGGGGGGGGGGGGGGGGGGGGGGGGGGGGGGGGGGGGGGGGGGGGGGGGGGGGGGGGGGGGGGGGGGGGGGGGGGGGGGGGGGGGGGGGGGGGGGGGGGGGGGGGGGGGGGGGGGGGGGGGGGGGGGGGGGGGGGGGGGGGGGGGGGGGGGGGGGGGGGGGGGGGGGGGGGGGGGGGGGGGGGGGGGGGGGGGGGGGGGGGGGGGGGGGGGGGGGGGGGGGGGGGGGGGGGGGGGGGGGGGGGGGGGGGGGGGGGGGGGGGGGGGGGGGGGGGGGGGGGGGGGGGGGGGGGGGGGGGGGGGGGGGGGGGGGGGGGGGGGGGGGGGGGGGGGGGGGGGGGGGGGGGGGGGGGGGGGGGGGGGGGGGGGGGGGGGGGGGGGGGGGGGGGGGGGGGGGGGGGGGGGGGGGGGGGGGGGGGGGGGGGGGGGGGGGGGGGGGGGGGGGGGGGGGGGGGGGGGGGGGGGGGGGGGGGGGGGGGGGGGGGGGGGGGGGGGGGGGGGGGGGGGGGGGGGGGGGGGGGGGGGGGGGGGGGGGGGGGGGGGGGGGGGGGGGGGGGGGGGGGGGGGGGGGGGGGGGGGGGGGGGGGGGGGGGGGGGGGGGGGGGGGGGGGGGGGGGGGGGGGGGGGGGGGGGGGGGGGGGGGGGGGGGGGGGGGGGGGGGGGGGGGGGGGGGGGGGGGGGGGGGGGGGGGGGGGGGGGGGGGGGGGGGGGGGGGGGGGGGGGGGGGGGGGGGGGGGGGGGGGGGGGGGGGGGGGGGGGGGGGGGGGGGGGGGGGGGGGGGGGGGGGGGGGGGGGGGGGGGGGGGGGGGGGGGGGGGGGGGGGGGGGGGGGGGGGGGGGGGGGGGGGGGGGGGGGGGGGGGGGGGGGGGGGGGGGGGGGGGGGGGGGGGGGGGGGGGGGGGGGGGGGGGGGGGGGGGGGGGGGGGGGGGGGGGGGGGGGGGGGGGGGGGGGGGGGGGGGGGGGGGGGGGGGGGGGGGGGGGGGGGGGGGGGGGGGGGGGGGGGGGGGGGGGGGGGGGGGGGGGGGGGGGGGGGGGGGGGGGGGGGGGGGGGGGGGGGGGGGGGGGGGGGGGGGGGGGGGGGGGGGGGGGGGGGGGGGGGGGGGGGGGGGGGGGGGGGGGGGACATAACACCACTAGAGGAAAGACAACATATATCTCATCAAAATATCGAACGAATACCAAGTTCACATGATTACTTATAACAAGACTTCTCCCATGTCCTCAGGAACAAACGTAACTACTCACAAATCATATTCATGTTCATAATCAGAGCGGTATTGAATATCATTAAGGATCTAAACATATGATCTTCCACCGAATAAACCAACTAGCATCAACTACAAGGAGTAATCAACACTACTAGCAACCCACAGGTACCAATCTGAGGTTTTGAGACAAAGATCGGATACAAGAGATGAACTAGGGTTTGAGAGGAGATGGTGCTGGTGAACATGTTGATGGAGATTGACCCCATCTCGATGAGAGGATCGTTGGTGATGATGATGGCTTCGATTTCCCCCTCCTGGAGGGAAGTTTCCCCGGCAGAACAGCTCCGCCGGAGCCCTAGATTGCTTCTGCCCAGATTCCGCCTCGAGACGGCGGCGCTTCATCCCGAAAGCTTCCTTATGATTTTTTTTCAGGTCAAAACCCTCCATATAGCAGAAGATGGGCACCGGAGACCTGCCAGGGGGCCCACAAGCCATAGGGGCGCACCCAGGGGGTAGGGCACGCCCCCCAGGCTTGTGGCCACCTGGTGGGTCCCCTCAGGTATTTTTTCGCCCAATATTTTTTATATATTCTAAAATAATTCTCCGTAAATTTTCAGGACTTTTGGAGTTGTGCAGAATAGGTCTCTCAGATTTGCTCCTTTCCGGTCCAGTATTCCAGCTGTCGGCATTCTCCCTCTTTGTGTAAACCTTGTAAAATAAGAGAGAAAAGGCATAGGTATTGTACCATAATGTGTAATAACAGCCCATAATGCAATAAATATCAATATAAAAGCATGATGTAAAATGGACGTATCAGAGGCTGCTGATAAGCCCCCTGCTGAGCCGCCACTTCTACCTCACGATGAGCCCGAGCTTGATCCACAATCGCTTAAGCATTGACCAATAGGTTATCATCGCGGGGCAGGTTATCATCACGGGGTGGGTTATGACGCCGCTCGCTTCTGGAAACCGCCGGCGACTAAATACGCCGGCTGTAACTTTGACTTGGGCGCGGGGTGGAGTGAACATGATCACGACTGTATGAGTAAGCCGCTTGCTGCGCAACAGCCGTTTGAAGTAGTTCCACAGTGTTCCGGGTCTCCACCATAACTGATGACTCGCCCTCAATCGGAATAGCCGCCAGCCGTGTTGCCGCCGCTAACATGTTATCCACCGGGTTAGAAAAATGCCCAAGCGGTGGTGTGAAGAAGCGTTGAGGCAGTGTTTGATTGGGGGGCGGGTTAGGTACCCGCTCCTCCCTCCGTGCTGTCTCAGGCAAACGAGGCCGAGTCACCGCCCGGCTTCCAGGCACTTCCGAGTTCAACTGAGGATTCACCCTTGCATCAGGAGTGCTTGTCCCTGCCCCCGGTGTGTTGAACAGATTCATGGGCTCATACTACAAAGGCAGGCGAGTTTGGTGCCTTCTACGAAGAACTGCGTTAGAGGTGTTCTGATCCAGGCTTAACCGCCAAGCTTCTGCCCTTACACACTCCGACTCAGCCATGATCTGAGCCCGTTCCGTTGCCATCCTGGTATTCTCTGCGTTGACATCTTCCTGGGCCTTAGTGATCTCCGCCTGAATCTTTACAATCTCCGCATTGCTCTGCTTGATTCGCCGTAGTCACTTCAGTTGCTAACAAGTTTGTCAAAGTGCCCAAGAGATCTGACAAGACTTGAGCTGGCGGTACATCTTAGTTGCCAGCCCCAGCCATCGCAACAGTCGACCCAGATGTCATGGCTGCAGTCGTTGATGAATTTAGAGCCGGCTATGTGCTAGCCATAAAGATAGCAGCCCTGCACGGCGGCTCATAGGGGTCCGGAATACTGTTGCCATCGGAATAGCCCCCAAGCCCACCATCTTGAAGCTGATAGATTGATTTCATCTCTCCGGTTGAGGACTCATCATCTGAGTAAACGAGAGTCTCTCCACCAGATGCAAAGTTTTCCGCAAGCTCCAAGCCTTGCGTAAAACCAACAAAGGCACGCTTCCGGCTGGGTTGAATCCGGGCGGGTTCCATGCGCCGAGCCGACTCAAAGAGGTCGGTGGAGGTGTTTGGCTCAGGCTCAGATTCGCCGATCTTGCCGATGAAGACATGAATTCCGCTGAAGGGGACCCGGTATCTGTACTCGATTGAGTCGGCCTCGGGGCCCCAGCCAGTGTCGTCGATGTAGAGCTTGATGTGGCGACTCTTGGTCATCCTACCAACGGCGTACCCCTCGATCCCTGGGAAAGAGCCCTTTAAGAACTCGAAACCACCGTGTGCTGGCCCCACGGTGGGCGCCAACTGTCGTGGTTTTGTCACGGCAGATGCCCTTGTAAAAGGACCTAGGTGTGGAGCCATCACAACGTAGGTTAGCTTAAAGGGGTTAAGCGGGACGAGAGACACGACTTTACCTAGGTTCGGCCCCTCACCGATGAGGTAAAATCCTACTTCCTGCATTGTGTTATATTGATTGAGTATCGATTATAAGGGAGCGAAATCGCTTAACCTAGCTCTCGATTGATTGTAACTTAAGTTTACCCGCTGCAGGGTCTCGCCTTTATATACACAGGTCGAGGCCCTGGGCTTACAAGAGTCCAAGTCAGATCATTCAACCTGACCGACCCAGGTTCTAAGTCACCTTGCCTTGCCAGGCAAGTCGCCATCGGGTGGCTCACACCTCCGGATTATGATGCCATATTCGGGTCTTGGGCCTTCAACATGCCCATCTTGTAAGCCGCCTCCAGGCTCTTAAATCTTGGGCCTTCTTAGGCTTTCACTTATGAGTCACCAACAGTGTAACCCGGCCCCTCTTGGGCGGGTCACACCGCGGGGTTATATCCCCAACAGGTCCCTTACAAAGTAGCACATAAACTAGGGTTTAAGCTTCTGTCACTAGCAACCCATCATCTAATAACAACTCCATAATGCATTCCCTTTGTCCCAAAGATGGTGAAGTGCCATGTAGTCGACGTTCACATGACACCACTAAGGGAATCACAACATACATATCATCAAAATATCGAACACATATCAAATTCACATGATTACTTGCAACGTGATTTCTCCCATGGCCTCAAGAACAAAAGTAACTACTCACAAACGATATTCATGCTCAAGATCAGAGGGGTATTAAATAGCATAATGGGTCTGAACATATAATCTTCCCCCAAATAAACCATATAGTAATCAACTACAAGATGTAATCAACACTACTAGTCACCTACAGGTACCAATCTGAGGTTCCGGTACAAAGATTGAACACAAGAGATGAACTAGGGTTTGAGAGGAGATGGTGCTATTGAAGATGTTGATGGAGATTGATCTCCCCAAGATGAGAGGGTTGTTGGTGATGACGATGGCTTCGATTTCCTCCTCCGGGAGGGAAGTTTCCCAGGTGGAACCGCTCCGCCGGAGGTCGGGGTGTGCAAAACCGAACCAAAAACCAAAAACCGAACCAAAAAAACCAAACCAAACCGATATTTCGGTTTTTTCAGGTTTTGGTTTGGGTTTCAGTTTCCAATTTAGTAAACCATTTAACATTTGTTTTTTTGGTTAAAACCAAACGGTTTTCGGTTAAACTAAATTAACCGATAGCAGTTTCACGTGGTGAACGTGTTAGTTGAACCCACAGCCACCCCTCCTTTTATAGCCTGCCGCCCCAGAGTGCTGCAGCTCGACGAGCGAGGTGGTACTAAAGGTTGTAGCTTGAGGCGACGACCTGTGCACCAGGCGCATGTTGGGCCTCAAATTATCCAGCCCATAGGGCCGACTCGAGCGATCACTTTGTCCCACACGAGCGACCGGCCCTTTTTTCTCTAAAAACAAAAGAGCGACCGAATCCTTTGTCCCAGTCCACGCATCTGATCGCTTGCCTTAGAAGAAAAAACAATAGCAGACTGGACTAGGATTGGCTTGGAGAGCGTCATGGCTCTTTCCTTTTTTTCTGCTTGCTCCTTCACGTAATTATAAATCTGCCTAATCACTTAGATCTGCTGTCATTTAATGCATACAGGACCAAATCATGTGTGCCAAACTGCCATATAAATCCTAGGATCAAATCATATAATGATCTAGTCTATGTAGGTAGTTCTCACAAGAAAAATATAACCTACATACACGGACTGAATCACGTGACCAAAAAATGATTGTTGTTTGTTAAAAAATTCGCGTCAACTTTGGTTATTTTGGTTATTACCGAAACCGAACCGAAATTAAATGGTATTACCGAAACCGAACCGTATCTACATATAAAACCATATAAACCAAAGTATAAAAACCATATAAACCGAACCAAATCAAACTGAAAAAACCGAATGCACACCCTCAGCCAGAGGGCAAAAATGCTCCTGCCCAAGTTTCACCTCGAGATGGCGGCGCTCCGTCCTAAAAGTCCTCTCTTTATTTTTTCTAGGTCAAAAGACCTTAAGTACCAGAAGATGGACACCAGAGGTGGGCTGGGCTGGCCACAACCCACCAGGGCGCCCCTGGGGGGCTTGGCGCACCCTGGTGTCTTGTGGTTACCAGGTGGCCCCCCTCCGGTAGTTATTTGCTCTAGTATTTTTTATATATTCCAAAATAATTCTCCGTATATTTTCAACTCATTTGGAGTTGTGCAGAATAGGTAGCTCTGGCGTAGCTTTTTCAGGTCCAGAATTCCAGCTGCCGGTATTCTCCCTCTTTGTGTAAACCTTGCATATTATGGAAGAAATGGCATTAGAATTACTCCATAGAGCATTACTATGCATAAAAACATTATAAATAATAGTAGGAAGACATGATGCAAAATGGACGTATCACGCCAGAAAAAGGTCTTGATAACCCACAAGTATAGGGGATCGCAACAGTTTTCAAGGGTAGAGTATTAAACCCAAATTTATAGATTCGACAGAAGGGGAACCAAAGAATATTTGTAAGTATTAGCAGTTGAGTTGTCAATTCAACTAGACCTGGAGATTAAATATCTGCAGCAAAGTGATTAGTAGCACAGTAGTATGATAGTTTTGATAGCAGTGGTAACAGTAGCTGTGACAGTAACAGTGATAGCAATAATTTTGTAGCAGTTGTGATAATAACAATAGCAATAGTAACTTAGCAAGAACATTATGTGAAAAACTCATAGGCATTGGATCGGTGATTTTGTTGGATAATATTCATCATATAACAGTCATAACCTAGGGCGACACAGAACTAGCTCCAGTTCATAAATATAATGTAGGCATGTATTCCAAAAATAGTCATACGTGCTTATGGAAAAGAACTTGCATGACATCTTTTGTCCTACCCTCCCGTGGCAGCGGGGTCCATAAGGAAACTAAGGGATATTAAGGCCTCCTTTTAATAGAGAACCGGAACAAAGCATTAACACATAGTGAATACATGAACTCCTCAAATTATGGTAATCATCGGAAAGTATCCCAATTATTGTCACCTTGGGGTTTATGAATCATAACACGTAATAGGTGCATATAACTTGCAAGATCGGATCACGAACATAGATATAATGGTGAAAATATAAACGGTTCAGACCTGAAATCATGGCACTCGGGCCCTAGTGACAAGCATTAAGCATAGCAAAGTCATAGCAACATCAATCTCAGAACATAGTGGATACTAGGGATCAAGCCCTAACAAAACTAACTCGATTACATGATGAATCTCATCCAACCCACCACCGTCCAGCAAGCCTACGAAGGAATTACTCAGTCCCGGCGGTCAGCATCATGAAATTGGTGATGGAGGATGGTTGGTGATGACGAAGACCGAAGATCCCCCTCTCTGAAGCCCAGAACGGGCTCCAGATCTGGCCTCCCGATGAAGAACAGGAGGTGGCGATGGCTCTGTATCGTAAAATGTGATGAAACTTCCTCTCCTATTTTTTTCTCCAAAAATAGGATTTTATGGCGCTGGAATTAGGGTCAGCGGAGCCTCATGGGCCCCACTACCCACCAGGGCGCGCCTGGCGCGCCCTGGTGCCTTGTGGGCAGCTGCCCCCCTCCAGTGGGTCTTGGTTTCAGTAATTTTTATATATTCCAAAATAATTCTCCAAAAAGTTTCGTCCAATTCCGAGAACTTTTATTTCTGCACAAAAACAACAGCATGGTAGTTCTGCTGAAAACAGCGTCAGTCCGGGTTAGTTTCATTCAAATCATGCAAATTAGAGTCCAAAACAAGAGCAAAACAGTTAGGAAAAGTAGATACGATGGAGACGTATCAGTATTCTCCCTCTTTGTGTAAACCTTGCATATTATGAGAAAAAAGGCATTAGAATTACTCCACAAAGTGTTATATTACATAAAAACACTATAAATAACAGTAGGAAAACATGATGCAAAATGGACGTATCAACTCCCCCAATCTTAGACCTTGCTTGTCCTCAGGCGAAAGCCGATATCGAGAATCATGTCCACATGTTTAGAGAGAGAGGTGTCGATAAAACAAAATACAGACATAGTAGCATCATGATCATTATTATAACATCAATATTTATTACCATAAAACTTCTCATGAGCAAGTAACAATTCATCACAACATCGAAGTATAAAGCATAAACTTTATTGAAAACTAACAAACTATGTTCCCAGTCAATAATGCAATTGCAATTCATCATATTTTCAGGAAGGGTCTCATGTCGGAGCTTTTTAGCAAGTCCACATACAACCATCATTTAGTCTTCTATGATTGCTAACACTCACAACATATATATGGAGCAAAAAGTTTCAGCCAGACACATAGAAAGATAGGGGCTTATAGTTTCGCCTCCAAACTTATTCACCTCAAGGGTGATGTCAACAATAATAACTCATGATCACTCATATTCAACTGGATATATGTGCCTAGATCTTTCCCCACCACATGATTCTTGCAAAAGAGGAAAATAAAGAATAGAGGAGAACACTTTGACTCTTGCATAAAAAGTAAATGCATAAAGGTAAAATATAGGTCCTTCGCAGAGGGAAGCATAGGTTGTCATGCGCTTTTTGTTTTTGGATGCACAAGCTCTTAATGCAAAGGAACGTCACGTTATATTGCCCCTTATAATAGAACCCTTTATTATGCAGTCCATCGCTTTTATTACTTTGCCATCACAAGTTCGTACAACGTTTATTTCCCCTTACACTAAAAGATCATACATATTTAGAAGCAATTTTTATTGCCTTATGCACCGATGACAACTTACTTGAAGGATCTTATTCAATCCATAGGTAGGTATGGTGGACTCTCAAAACATGAATTTGGGTTTAAGGTTTCTGGATGCACAAGTAGTATCTCTATTTAGTGCGGATCTTTGGGTAGCAAAGATATTGGGCAATCACCACATGTTGGAGGATCTATGACAATATAACTTCTATGTGAATATGAAGAAACATAAATCATTACGTTGTCTTCCTTGTCCAACGTCAACAATTTGACATAAAATACTTAATGGGGGCTCACAATCATAAAAGATGTCCAAGATAGTGTATTTGCATGTGAATCTTCTCTTCCCTTATTAATTCTTTCATGAATTGCATCATTGACCAATTCTATGTTTGTCAACCTTCACAAATTTTACCACTTATACTTCTCCTTATGTAATGCCATTACTTTCCATAAGATTAGCATATGATCATTTTCATTATTTTCTCTTTTTTTATTGAAACAAGAAAGTAAAGAAGCAAAAACTCAAACTAATCTTTATTATATAACTCTCACTCGATTACATAGTTAGATAGATCACGAAACTAGCACTCGAAAATAGATCATACTAAACTTTTATTCAACTAAATCACGAAATAGCTAAGGATCGAACTAAGATAGGAAAAGATAATAAAAGTGATGGTGATACAATCTCCCCCAAGCTTGGCACAAGGCATGGGGAGTGCCCATACCCGTGTGCTTAAGTTTCCTTCGTCGGTGATGGTGGTGGTGATGAGGTAGTAGGCTTGTCCTCCGGCTTGCATGGCAGGGGTTCGCCATGATAAGAGGATGCATGAGTCTTCTGAGTCCTGAAACTTGCAGCTAAACTCATGCCTTTAAACCTTGCTTCATACTCAAAATTTTGATTTTGAAGATCATAGATTTGGCTTTGCAGAAAATTGATTTGCTCATTGAAGTTGAAGACGATGTCCTTCATAGACTGGCCATCCACCTTGTGATCACGGGTGAATTCCGTGATCATGGAGTGATTGGCACTGAGTCCACGCTTCACCATCCCTTGGCAATTGAAGATCTCCTGCTCACCGCCTCGAGCCTAGCCTCCACGCTTCCCGTCTTCTTGGGCCGTTGAACATCCCGGATGTGGAGCACCCCCTCACGCATCTCAATTGCTTGAGTGTGCTTCAACACCTTCGGTAGGTAGGGGTTGATGACCTTCTCGTAGAACTTGTCCTTGGAAGAGCTTGGTGCAGCCATGGCAATCTAGATCTGTCAGAAAAATAGCCCAAAACAAGAACAGAGGATTTCTCCGCGATACGGTGGTCAAATCGTCCGGGGGTATATACAAAGAATTTTTATCTTGGGAAACAAGTATACCACATGAAAACGGAGTTGGGAAACAAGTATACCACAGGTGGGGCAGGCGCGCCCTGGTGCCTAGTGGGCACCTGGGTTGCCTTCTCGGGTGTTTCTTATTTTTTTAATATTCCAAAACTGACAGAAAATATTTTTGCGAAATTTTTGGAGTCCGTTTACTTACCGTATCACGTACCTCTTCCTTTTCAGGGTTCTAGAGTGTTCTGGAGGTATCTTTTATGTATTCCTCCGGTGTCATGGCTTGAATAATGTTAGTCTCAACATTAATAGGTGTACGTGAAATATAGTGCTTAATCCTTTGTCCATTGACCACCTTTGGATTAGTTCCTTCAGCCTTATTGATTTTGATAGCTCCAGATCGATAAACTTCTTCAATGATATATGGTCCTTCCCATTTGGAGAGAAGTTTTCCTGCAAAAAAAACTAAAACGAGAATTGTACAATAGAACATATTCACCAACTTTGAACTCCCGCTTTTGGATTCTTTTGTCATGCCATCTTTTAACTTTTTCTTTGAATAAGTTGGCATTTTCATAAGCTTGGGTTCTCCATTCATCTAGTGAGCTAATATCAAATAACCTCTTTTCACCGGCAAGTCTGAAGTCATAATTGAGTTCTTTAATTGCCCAATATGCTTTATGTTCTAACTCAAGAGGCAAATGACAAGCTTTTCTATATACCATTTTATATGGAGACATACCCATAGGATTTTTATACACTGTTCTATAAGCCCATAGTGCATCATCAAGTTTCTTAGACAAAATTTTCCTAGATCTGTTGACAGTGTTTTGTAATATTAATTTTATTTCTCTATTGCTAAGTTCAACTTGTCCACTAGATTGAGGGTGATAAGGGGATGCAATTCTATGGTTGACATCATATTTAGCAAGCAGTTTACGGAAAGCACCATGAATAAAATGTGAAGCACCATCAGTCATTAAATATCTAGGGACTCCAAACCTCGGGAAAATAACTTCTTTAATAATTTTAATGGAGGTGTTATGATCAGCACTTGTAGTTGTAATAGCTTCTACCCACTTAGTGACATAATCAACAACAACCAAAATATGTGTATACCCATTAGAGGAAGTAAAAGGTCCCATATTATCAAAGCCCCAAACATCGAATGGTTCAATAACAAGTGAATAATTCATAGGCATTTCCTGACGTCTATCAATATTACCAATTCTTTGACATTCATCACAAGATAAGACAAACTTATGAGCATCCTTAAAAAGAGTAGGCCAATAAAAACCAGATTGTAATACCTTGTGTGCAGTTCTATCTCCCACATGATGCCCTCCATAGGCTTTAGAGTGATATTTTCGTAGGATTTGTTCCTGTTCATGCTCGGGTATACAACGTCAAATAATACCATCTACTCCTTCTTTATAAAGATGTGGGTCATCCCAAAAATAATGTCTTAAATCATAGAAGATTTTTTTCTTTTGTTGGTATGTGAAACTAGGTGGTATAAATTTAGCAACAATATAATTAGCACAGTCTGCATACCAAGGAGTGTTATGAGAAGCATTTATGACAACTAGTTGTTCATCAGGGAAGCTATCATCAATAGGGAGTGGGTTATCAAGAATATTTTCTAACCTAGACAAGTTATCAGCAACGGGATTCTCAGTTCCCTTCCTATTAGTGATGTGTAAATCAAATTCTTGTAGCAAAAGAACCCACCTAATGAGTCTAGGCTTAGCATCTTTCTTTTCCATAAGGTATTTAATAGCAGCATGATCAGTGTGAGCAATTACTTTAGAGTCAACTATGTAATATTTGAATTTATCACAAGCAAACACAACTGCTAGAAATTCTTTTTTAGTACTAGCATAATTTCTTTGAGCATTGTCTAGAGTTTTACTAGCATAATGGATAAAATTTAATTTATTATCAACTCTTTGTCCTAGAACAGCACCAACATCATAATCACTAGCATCACACATAATTTCAAAAGGCAAGTTCCAATCAGGTGGTTGGACAATGGGTGCAGAAGTTAAGGCTTTCTTAAGTGTTTCAAAGGCTTCTACACAATCATCATCGAAAACAAATGGAACATCCTTTTGCAAGAGATTGGTAAGAGGCCTAGAAATTTTAGAGAAGTCCGTAATAAATCTCCTATAGAAACCAGCATGACCAAGGAAACTTCTTATGCCTTTAATATCTTTAGGACATGGCATTTTCTCAATTGCATCGACTTTAGCTCTATCCACCTCAATACCTCGTTCAGAAATTTTGCCCCAAGACAATACCTTCATTCACCATAAAGTGGCACTTCTCCCAATTCAAGACAAGATTAGTTTGCTCACATCTCTGGAAAACTCGATCAAGGTTGCTTAAGCAATCATCAAAAGAAGTTATGTAAACGAAAAAATCATCTATGAAAACCTCAACAATCTTTTCACAAAAGTCAGAGAATATAGCAATCATACATCTTTGAAAGGTAGCAGGTGCATTGCATAAACCAAAAGGCATACATCTATATGCATAAGTTCCAAAAGGACAAGTAAAGGTGGTTTTCTCTTGATCGGGTTGTGATACAGGTATTTGAGAGAAACCGGAATATCCATCAAGAAAGCAAAAGTGTGTGTGCTTAGATAATCTTTCTAGCATTTGATCAATAAAAGGCAAATGGTAATGATCTTTTCTAGTGGCTTTATTTAATTTTCTAAAATCAATTACCATTCTATAGCCAGTAACAATTCTCTGTGGAATAAGTTCATTTTTGTCATTAGGAACAACAGTAATAGCTCCTTTCTTAGGAACACAATGAACATGACTTACCCATCTACTATCAGCTATAGGATAAATTATACCAGCTTCCAGAAGCTTTAATATTTTAGTTCTTACCACTTCCTTCATCTTAGGATTCAATCATCGCTGATGATCAACAATTGGTTTAGCATTTGGTTCCATATTAATCTTGTGCTTACAGAGAGTGGGACTAATGCGCTTAAGATCATCAAGAGTTTATCCAATAGTAGCTCAATGCTTCCTCAGAGTTTTTAGTAGTCTCTTTTCTTCATGCTCTGTAAGGTTAGCACTAATGATAACATGCTATATCTTATTTTCATCTAGATAAGCATATTTCAAAGTATCAGGTAATTGTTTCAATTCGAACACATGATCACCCTTAGGTGGAGGAGGACCTCCTAGAGTTTCAACAGGCAAATTATGTTTAAGAATAGGTTGTTGTTCGAAGAACATTCTATCTATTTCATTTCTTTCATGCAAGTGCATATCATTTTCTTGGTCAAGCAAATATTATTCTAGTGGATCAGTAGGAGGTACGACAATAGAAGCAAGACCAATTATTTAATCTTTACTAGGCGATTCATTATCACGTGGATGTCTATGAAACTTAGAGAAATTAAACTCATGAGACGCATCACCAAAGTTAACATTGACGGTTTCTTTCTTGCAATCTATCTTAGCATTAACCGTGTTCAAGAAAGGTCTACCAAATATAATGGGACAAAAATCATCTTATGAAGAACCTAGAACTAGAAAATCAGTATGATATTTTATCTTTCCACACAAGACTTCAACATCTCTAACAATCCCAAGTGGTGTCATAGTATCTCTATTAGCAAGGTTAATAGTGACATCAATATCTTCTATTTCAGCAGGTGCAATATCATTCATAATTTCTTGGTATAGAGTAAAAGGAATAGCACTGACACTAGCACCCATATCACATAAACCATGATAACAATGATCTCCTATTTTAACTGAGACAACAGGCATGCCAACAATGGTTTATTCTTATCTTTACTATCAGGTTTAGCAATTCTAGCAGCTTCATCACATAAATAAATAACATGCCCATTAACATTATCAACCAAGAGATCTTTAACCATAGCAATACTAGGTTCTACTTTAATTTGTTTAGAGGGTCTAGGTGATCTAATATTACTTTTGTTGACCACGGTCCAAACCTTAGCATGTTCCTTTATCCTAACAGGGAACGGTGGCTTTTAAATATAAGCAGTAGGCACAACTGGATCAACATTGTAAATGATAGTTTCATCCTTAACTATGACTGGCTCCTCCATATTTTCTTTAATAGGGTGATATTTAAACCATTTCTCCTTAGGGAGATCAACATGAGTAGCAAATGATTCACAAAAGGAAGCTATTATCTCAGAGTCAAGTCCATATTTCGTGCTAAAGTCATGAAGAGCATCAGTATCTATAAAAGTTTTAACACAATCAAACTCAAGTTTTATACCTGACTCCTTACCTTCATCGAGTTCCCAATCTTTAGAATTGTGTTTAATTGTTTCCAAGAGATCCCATATGAATTCAATAGTCTTCTTCATAAAAGAACCAGTACAAGAAGTATCGAGCATGGGTTGATCATTACGAGAAAGCCGAGCATAAAAATTCTGTATAATAATTTCTCTTGAGAGCTCATGATTGGGGCATGAATATAACATTGACTTAAGCCTCCCCAAGATTGAGCAATACTTTCTCCTTCATGAGGCCAAAAATTATATATATAATTCCGATCACGATGAACTAGATGCATAGGATAGAACTTTTGGTGAATTTCCAATTTCAATCGATTCCAGTTCCAAGCTCCAATATCATCACATAGCCTATACCATGTCAATGCTTTCCCCCCAAAGATAAAGGGAAAACCTTGTTCTTAACTTCATCTCCGGGAAAACCTGCAAGCTTAAATAATCCACAAACTTCATCCACATAGATTAGATGCAAATCAGGATGCTTTATTCCATCTCCTGCATAAGGGTTAGCTAGAACTTTCTCTATCATACGTGAAGGAATCTCATAACCAATATTTCCAGTAGGTGCAGTAGGTTGAGGAGCAACTCTTTGTGCTTCCAGTCGAGGTGAAGATACCCCGAACAAACCCCTCAAAGGATTGTTTTCCATAGTAACAAGTAACAGTAAATTTCAGCATGTTATATAAATTTTTCCTTACCAATTTCCACTTACCAAGCGCGCTTCACTCCCCGGCAACGACGCCAGAAAAGAGTCTTGATGACCCTCAAGTATAGGGGATCAATCGTAGTCCTTTTGGTAAGTAAGAGTGTCGAACCCAACGAGGAGCAGAAGGAAATGACAAGCGGTTTTCAACAAGGTAATTTCTGCAGGCACTGAAATTCCCGGTAACAGGTAGTTTGATAGCAAGATAATTTGTAACAAGTAATAAGTAGCAATAGTAACAATAGGTGCAGCAAGGTAGCCCAATCCTTTTTGTAGCAGACATGCCAAAACAATCTCTTATAGTAAGCAAAGCGTTCTTGAGGACACACGGGAATTTCATCTAGTCACTTTCATCATGTTGGTTTGATTCGCGTT
Source organism: Thinopyrum obtusiflorum (assembly GCA_036873465.1). Classification (NCBI taxonomy): domain Eukaryota; kingdom Viridiplantae; phylum Streptophyta; class Magnoliopsida; order Poales; family Poaceae; genus Thinopyrum; species Thinopyrum obtusiflorum. Next base: position 16,935 of record JAAAWM010010701.1, read on the forward strand.
CGCTACTTTGATAATTTAATATGTGGGTGGACCGGTGCTTGGGTGCTGTTCTTACTTGAACAAGCCTCCCACTTATGATTAACCCCTCTCGCAAGCATCCGCAACTACGAAAGAAGAATTAAAATAAAATCTAACCATAGAATTAAACATATGGATCCAAATCAGCCCCTTACGGAATAACGCATAAACAAGGGTTTAAGCTTCTGTTACTCTAGCAACCCATCATCTAATAACTACTCCATAATGCATTCCCTTAGGCCCAAAAGATGGTGAAGTGTCATGTAGTCGACGTTCACATAACACCACTAAGGGAATCACAACATACATATCATCAAAATATCGAATGAATATCAAATTCACATGATTACTTATGACAAGACTTCTCCCATGTCCTCAAGAACAAAAGTAACTACTCACACAACTTATTTATGCTCATGATCAGAGGAGTAAAAAATAGCATAATGGATCTGAACATATAATCTTCCACCAAATAACCGGCTAGCATCAACTACAAGATGTAATCAACACTACTAGTCACCCACAGGTACCAATCTGAGGTTTTGATACAAAGATTGAACACAACAGATGAACTAGGGTTTTGAGATGAGATGGTGTTGTTGAAGATGTTGATGGAGATTGGCCCTCGCATGATGAGAGGGTTGTTGGTGATGACGATAGCTTCGATTTCCCCCTCCCGAAGGGAAGTGTCCCCGGCTGAATCGGTCCATCGGAGAGCAAAAGTGCTCCTGCCCAAGTTCTACCTCTAGACGGCGGCGCTCCGTCCCGAAAGTCCTCTCCTTATTTTTTAGGTCAAAATACCATATGTACCAGAAGATGGGCACCGAAGATGGGCCAAGGCCCCCACTACCCATCCAGGGCACTAGGGGGGTAAGCGCGCCCTGGTGCATAGTGGGAACCTGGGGTGGCCTCCTCTGGTATTTCCTTTCTCTAATATTTTTTATATATTCCAAAATAATTCTCCGTAAAATTACAACTCATTTGGAGATGTGCAGAATAGGTATCTCTGACATAGCTTTTTCAGGTCCAGAATTCTAGCTGTCGGTATTCTCCTTTGTGTAAACCTTGCATATTATGAGAGAAAAGGCATTAGAATTACTCCACAAAGTGTTATATTGCATAAAAACACTATAAATAACAGTAGGAAAACATGATGCAAAATGGACGTATCATCATCCTCATGACAAGCTCGAGTTCATCAAAAACGGAGTTCACATTCATCTTCTATGATGTTTTCGATGTTGGGGGTTTTGTCGGTTCTTCATTCATAGAGGTTTCACATCTCTATACCTTTGGCATTTTTCTACTGCCTCTTCTCGCTGTTTGGATAGTATTTGTCATCATCTATCCAACAAGCTTGAGTTTGCTCAATTCGGAGCTCATTTGCAGAAGTTATGGCAGTTCAGGCTTTCATGCATCCATCTAGTTTACTTAGGCCTTTTTGTTGCACTCTAGCGGTAGTACCGCTCTGGTCTGCGGTAATACTGTTTGCGTGGTACTTCCGTGGTTCCAGTGCCGTGGGCACTTCCGCTTATTCTTGGGCTTCTGGATACTTTGTCACCTTAGTGGTAGTCGAGCGGTAGTAGAGTGCGATAGTACCGCTTGCACGGTACTTCTGGCCTTCTACTACCACTGGAACCTCCGCTTAAATTTTAGCCTCTGGATATGTTTTACCTCTGCGCGGAAGTAGAAAGGCATTAGTGGGCGGTAGTACCGCTCCGTGTAGTAGTATCGCGCTGCCCTACTCTACTACCATGGGTTCACCTATACTCGCAACACCTAGCGGTAGTACCGATGGTGGGAGCGGTAGTACCACTCCGGCGGCACTACCGCCTCCTTGAGTCTCTTAGTTGCACGTTATGGCTGAAACTACCGTGCCAGTGGAAGTACCACCTGTGTGCGGGCTGAAGGCATAACGGTTTGATTTGGAGAGGCCTATAAAAGGGGGTCTTCTTCCCCATTGCATCTAATCCATGGAGCTCGTGTTCTTTCCCCATTGTTGACCTTCTCCGAGCTTGCTATCTCTTAGTCCCTCCAATGATTCTTGCTAGTTCTTGAGGGAAAAGAGAGAGGAGATCTAGATCCACATTTCCACCAATCACTTTCTCCTCTTTCTGAGGGGAACCCCCTGGATCTAGATCTTGGAGTTCTTGGTGTTCTCCTTCTTGTTCTGCCCCTCATATTCCTCCATAGCTTTCGTTGCTTTGGTGGGATTTGGGAGTGAGGGACTTGGGCACTCCGTGTGGCCTTGCCATTGCATTTGGTGCATCGGTTTGAGATCTCCATGGTGATACATGGAGGTGAAAGTTGAGAAGCTTATTACTATTGGGTGCTTCATACCCTAGAGCTTGTTCCTCTTGGGTGCTTGGGCGCCCTAGATGGTTGGTGGTGCTTCAGAGCTCAATCATTATGGTGTAAAGCTCCGGGCAAGCGTCGGGGTCTCCAATTAGATTGTGGAGATTGCCCTGAGCAATTTGTACGGCTTCCGGTGACCGCCCCCAAGGGTTGCCAAAGTGTACGGGTTCGGTGACCGCCCCCAAGGGTTGCCATTTGTACGGGTTTGGTGACCATCCTCAAGGGTCCCTTAGTGAAATCACGACATCTTGCATTGTGCGAGGGTGTGAGGAGATTATGGTGGCCCTAGTGGCTTCTTGGGGAGCATTGTGCCTCCACACCGCTCCAAACAGAGATTAGCATCCGCAAGGGTGTGAACTTTGGGATACATCATCGTCTCCACATGCCTCGGTTATCTCTTACCCGAGCCCTTTACTTATGCACTTTACTTTGTGATAGCCATAATGTCTCATGATATATTTCTTGCTATCACCTAGTTGTTTATCTTGCTTAGCATAAGTTGTTGGTGCACATAGGTGAGCCTAGCTAGTTGTTTTAGGTTTTGTGCTTGACAAATTAAATGCTAGTTTTATTCCGCATTTGTTCAAGCCTAAACCATAATTATTTTAAAGCGCCTATTCACCCCCTCTCTAAGCGACATCCATGATCTTTCAACGGTGAATCCCGCCTACTCAGCAAAATGACTAAGGCTTCTATTGCAAAGAGTTGCGCGTGTGAACTATTAGAACTTATACATAGTTATGTATGTGGGCCAATGAGCATGGCTGTCAGAGATGGGTACCAATGCTTTCCTGACTTTTATCGACGACTTGTGTAGATATGAATATATCTACTTGACGAGGCACCATGGCATTTTGCGTTACAAAAAAGGGTTTTACGTGATACAAGTGGAACATCGTTGTTGGTGCAATGGTTTGCCCCCTTGTGCTTTGGAGATTGTTGTCAGAAACAGGCATGGAGTGATTTGTTTGCTAGTGCACACAAAGAGAAATAGTCCATGCAAGCCAGAGGAGAATGCTGCATTCGGTGTGAAAGTCGAAGAACTTCACCAAAGATTTTTTGCATAGCAGAGAAGGATGAGCTACATTTCGATAAGACATGAAAGCGAGCAGATTATGTCGAAGGAATTGAACCCTTAAAGTTATTGCTGACGTGAAACAATATTTGTTCAGTTCGTCCGAGGAAGAATGACTACAGTCGAGAAAATTGAAGACGAAATGAAGACGTAGCATTCCTTTCATTGTTCCTCCTTCTCTTATTTGAGTCATAGGACCACCATACTATTAAGAGGGGTATAGGTTCTTGAAGCTTAGGTCCATTGTGATGCTTAGCCGAAACCTATGAAAGACTGGGAGAAATCTCTTTGTGTTACGAATGATTACCTGTCAGCTGAAGATATTGTTATTCAGAGCTATAGGAGATATATTTCGGAACGAGTTAACATTTCTTGCGACCGTTGTGCTCAAAATCCAACCGTTGGAAACGTGTTGTTTGGTCATTAGCTGATCCGCGTGTCCAATTTGGTCATTTCCCATCAGGGAAGGCTGGGCTATAAATAGCCACCCCGCTCCAACGTTGTCCATTGGATGCCCCGCTTTAAGATTTCTGAGAAGATTGATTGAGCATCTCCTCTCAAGAGATTTCAGTGTAAGATCCACTGAGCGAAAACCAAGAGCCAAAACTTAGATAGTGGTTGAGCATCAAAGTAGATCCGAGTTAGAGTTCTTTTAGATCCATCGGAAGACGCGGTCCGCCTCATCCGCCGACGTCCCTTCATCAGCTTCATCTTGCAAGGCGGAGAACATCGCCCGAAAGATGCGGCAATGCCGACAACGAGAGAGGGAGGCGACGACGGCGTCGCAGGGAGGTGCGGACATGGTCGAGCAGCTGTCTCCCCCGCCGAGCCCGGAACCCCGCACCCCTTCCATCAGAGCGCTGAGGCGGATTATGTCGTCCGACCACATTGGGACGAAGGAGGATTCGACGACTGGCTGGGCCATTTCGGAGAGCTTTCTGCCCATGCAGATGCTGCTGGTCGACGTATGTGACTCGCCGCAACTCGTTCGGGCACGGATGACCACAGGCACCTGCGGCACCAGGGCTGCCCTCGACATGTTTGACGGAATGACATAACAAGAGTCAGTACATTTTCTTTGCCCCTGTCCGATCAAAGTTACATACGGCATGTTCAATGTGTTGCATATACCACTAGTTCATTTCGCACACGATGAATGCTTCCAAACCATGATCATCTAGGAGGCGTTCATGTAGAACATGATGACTATGAATTGGAGGGCACCGCATTTGAAGTTGGAACAACATCCAATCTCAATCCGAGCAAGAAGAAGAAGAAGAGCAAGATGGCAAAGGCAAGAGGTCCGGCATTCTCAAAATTTGAGGATATCTTGTTGGTCAAAGCTTGGTTGGCCACAACAATGGATCCAATATGCGGCACCAAGCAAAAAGGGAACAAGTATTGGGAAAAGATTTGGAAGGAGTATCATGAACAAAAGGAGTATGTGGAACCGCATCCTATCGTGACCACATGCAATGTGGCATCTTTCCAACGTCGATGGGGGATCATTCAAGGGGAAGTGAACAAGTACATCAGCCACTACTCACAAGTGACCAAACGCCCTCAAAGTGGGATGGGAGTGACAACTCACATAAGCTCAATTGCTTCATCGTGTTATCATTTGCATATGCTTCTTGTGTTTGCATTCTCATGCTCATACATATGTTGTTTGCTAGACGGCGGTGGCGGCCACTTTGTATCACGAGGTGGAGAAGAAGCCGTTTGCTTTTAGCCATTGTTGGATCTTATTGAATGGAGTGCCAAAGTGGACACAACTTGTGGCCGATCTCAAGAGCGGCAAGAAGAGGAATGATGGCTCAAGCTCCCACAAATCAAATGGGTTGGACAATGAAGAGGATGATGTTGTCGTCGCGAATGGAAGAGCCACCGTGCCAAAGGATAACCGACAAGTCATGGGAAACAAGTGGGAGAAGGCAAGGGCCTCCCATGGTGGCGTGGCTACAAAAATATCGTCCACATGGACGGGCACTTTTTCGGCAAGGGAGAACAAGAAAGAGGAGAGGTACAAGTGTTGGGGAATGTTGCATGGAAAACAAAAATAATTCTATGCACACGCAAGATCTATCCATGGAGATGCATAGCTACGAGAGGGGAGAGTATGTCTACGTACCCTCGTAGACAGTATAGCGGAAGCGTTTATCAACGCGGTTGATGTAGTCGAACACCTTTGCGATCCAACCGATCAAGTACCGAACGTACGGCACCTCCGCGTTCAGCACATGTTCAGCTCGATGACGTCCTCGCCTTCTTGATCCAGTAAGACGGGCGAAGTAGTAGATAAGTTCCGGCAGCACGACGGTGTGGTGACGGTGGCGATGCAACTATCTCCGCAGGGCTACGCTGAGCACTACGAAAATATGACCGAGGACGAACTAGAGGGAGAGGGGTGCCACACACGGCTTGGGGATCGTGGTATGTGTTGTCCCTCTCGCTCCACACATATATATAGGTGGAGGGGGGAGAGGAGGCAGCCCCTAGGGCACCCGCAAGTGGCCGGCGGCAGCCCTAGAGGCCTGCCTAGCCGCGCCCCCCTCCATATTTGAACATGGTGGAAGGAAAGGGGGCTGGCTGCCTTAGGGCGCCTCCCCTTTCCTTCCCTCCCTCCTTGGTGCGTGGGCAGGGGGTGGAGGGGCGCGCCAGCCCCCTTGTGTGCTGGTGTGCTCTCCCCCCTTGGCCATTAAGGCCCAATAACCTTCCGGGGCCTCCCGGAACCCCTTCGGGCACTCCGATGAATACCCGGTACATCCCGAAACCTTTCCAGTGACCAAATAGCATCATCCTATATATCAATCTTTACCTCCGGACCATTCCGAAGCTCCTCGTCATGTCCGTGATCTCATCCGGGACTCCGAACAACATTCGGTCATCAACTCACATAACTCATATAATACTATATCATCAACGAACGTTAAGCGTGCGGACCCTACGGGTTCGAGAATGATGTAGACATGACCAAGATGCCTCTCCGGTCAATAACCAATAGCGGAACCTAGATGCCCATATTGGTTCCTACATATTCTACAAAGATCTTTATCGGTCGAACCTTTATGACAACATACGTAATTCCCTTTGTCTGTCGGTATGTTACTTGCCCGAGATTCGATCATCGGTATCTTCATACCTAGTTCAATCTCGTACCGACAAGTCTCTTTACTCGTTCCGTAATACATCATCTCATAACTAACTCCTTAGTCACATTGCTTGCAAGCTTCTTGTGGTGTGTATTACCGAGAGGGCCGAGAGATACCTCTCCGATACACGGAGTGACAAATCCCAATCTCGATCCATGCCAACTCAACAGACACCTTCGGAGATACCTGTAGAGCATCTTTATGATCACCTAGTTACGTTGTGACATTTGATATCACGCAAGGTATTCCTCCGGTATCCGGGAGTTGCATGATCTCATGGTCGAAGGAATATGTATTTGACATTAAGAAAGCAGTAGCAATAAACTGAACGATCAAATGCTAAGCTAACGGATGGGTCTTGTCCACCACATAATTCTCCTAATGATGTGATCCCGTTATCAAATGACAACTAAGTCTATGGTTAGGAAACCTTAACCATCTTTGGTCAACGAGCTAGTCTAGTAGAGGCTCACTAGGGACACGGTATTTGTTTATGTATCCACACATGTATTTAAGTTTTCGGTCAATACAATTCTAGCATGAATAATAAACCTTTATCATGATTAAGGAAATATAATAATAACCATTTTATTATTACCTCTAGGGCATATTTCCATCAGTCTCCCACTTGCACTAGAGTCAATAATCTAGTTCACATCGCCATGTGATTAACACCCATAGTTCACATCGCCATGTGACTAACACCCAAAGAGTTTACTAGAGTCAATAATCTAGTTCACATCGCCATGTGATTAACACCCAAAGAGTACTAAGGTGTGATCATGTTTTGCTTGTGAGAGAGGTTTTAGTCAACGAGTCTGCAACATTCAGATCCATATGTATTTTGCAAATTTCTATGTCTACAATGCTCTGCATGGAGCTACTCTAGCTAATTTCTCCCACTTTCAATACGTATCCAGATTGAGACTCAGAGTCATCCGGATCTGTGTCAAAGCTTGTATTGATGTAACCCTTTACGACGAACTCTTTATCACCTCCATAACCGAGAAACATTTCCTTAGTCCTCTTAGGTAACTAAGGATAATTTTAACAACTGACCAGTGATCCACTACTGGATCACTATTGTACCCCCTTGCCAAACTCATGGCAAGGCACACAACAGGTCTGGTACACAGCATGGCATACTTTATAGAACCTATGGCTGAAGCATAGGGAATGACTTTCATTCTCTCTCTATCTTTTGCCGTGGTCGGGTTTTGAGTCTTTACTCAACCTCACACCATGCAACACAGGCAAGAACCCTTTCTTTGACTGATCAATTTTGAACTTCTTCAAACCTTTGCCAAGGTATGTGCTTTGTGAAAGTCTTACTAAGCTTCTCGATCTATCCCTATAGATCTTGATACCCAATATATAAGCAGCTTCACCGAGGTCTTTCATTAAAAAATTCTTATTCAAGTATCCTTTTATGCTATCCAGAAATTCTATAACATTTCCAGTCAACAATATGTCATCCACATATAATATCAGAAATGCTACAGAGCTCCCACTCACTTTCTTGTAAATACAAGCTTCACCGTAAGTCTGTATAAAACCATATGCTTTGATCACCTCATCAAAGCGTATATTCCAATTCTGAGATGCTTGCACCAGTCCATAGATGGATCGCTGGAGCTTGCACACTTTGTTAGCACCTTTAGGATCGACAAAACCTTCTGGTTGCATCATATACAACTCTTCTTTAAGAAATCCATTAAGGAATGCAATTTTGACATCCATTTGCCAGATTTCATAATCATAAAATGCGGCAATTGCTAACATGATTCGGATAGACTTAAGCATCACTACGGGTGAGAAAGACTCATCGTAGTCAATCCCTTGAACTTGTCAAAAACCTTTTGCGACAAGTCGAGCTTTGTAGACAGTGACATTACCATCAGCGTCCGTCTTCTTATTGAAGATCCATTTTTTCTCAATGGTTTGCCGATCATCGGGCAAGTCCACCAAAGTCCATACTTTGTTCTCATATATGGATCCTATCACAGATTTCATGGCCTCATGCCATTTATCGGAATCTGGGCTCATCATAGCTTCTTCATAGTGTGTAGGTTCACCGTGGTCTAATAACATGACTTCCAGGATAGGATTACCGAACCACTCTGGTGTGGAACGTGTTCTGGTCAACCTACGAAGTTCAGTAGTGACTTGATCTGAAGTTACATGATCATCATCATTAGCTTCCTCTCTAGTTGGTGTAGGCATCATGGGAACGGTTTTCTCTGATGTGCTACTTTCCAATTTGAGAGAAGGTACAATTACCTCATCAAGTTCTACTTTCCTCCCACTCACTTCTTTCGAGAGAAACTCCTTCTCTAGAAAGGACCCATTCTTGGCAACAAAGATCTTGCCTTTGGATCAGTTGTAGAAGGTGTACCCAATAGTTTCCTTAGGGCATCCTATGAAGACGTACTTCTCCGATTTGGGTTCAAGCTTATCAGGCTGAAGCCTTTTGACATAAGTGTCGCATCCCCAAATTTTAAGAAACGACAGCTTAGGTTTCTTGCCAAACCATAGTTCATACGGTGTCGTCTCAACGGATTTAGACGGTGCCCTATTTAACGTGAATGCGGCTGTCTTTAATGCATAACCCCAAAACGATAGATGTAAATTGGTAAGAGACATCATAGAACACACCATATCTAATAAAGTACGGTTACGACGTTCGGACACACCATTACGCTGTGGTGTTCTAGGTGGCGTGAGTTGTGAAACAATTCCACATTGTTTTAAATGAAGGCCAAACTCGTAACTCAAATATTCGCCTCCACGATCAGATTATAGAAACTTTATTTTCTTATTACGATGATTCTCTACTTCACACTGAAATTCTTTGAACTTTTCAAATGTTTCAGATTTGTGTTTCATTAAGTAGATATATCCATACCTACTTAAACCATCTGTAAAGGTTAGAAATTAATGATACCCGTCGCGTGCCTCAACACTCATCGGACCACATACATCGGTACGTATTATTTCCAATAAGTCATTAGCTCGCTTCATTCTTCTGGAGAATGGAGTTTTAGTCATGTTGCCCATGAGGCATGGTTCGCAAGTATCAAATGATTCATAATCAAGTGATTCCAAAAGTCCATCCGCATGGAGTTTCTTCATGCGCTTTACACCAATATGACCTAAACGGCAGTGCCACAAGTATGTTGCACTATCATTATCAACTTTGCATCTTTTGGCATCAATATTATGAATATGTGTATCACTATGATCGAGATTCAACAAGAATAGACCATTCATCAAAGGTGCATGACCATAAAAGATATTACTCATATAAATAGAACAACCATTATTCTCTGACTTAAATGAATAACCGTCTCGCAATAAACAAGATCCAGATGGGGGGGGGGGGGGGGGGGGGGGGGGGGGGGGGGGGGGGGGGGGGGGGGGGGGGGGGGGGGGGGGGGGGGGGGGGGGGGGGGGGGGGGGGGGGGGGGGGGGGGGGGGGGGGGGGGGGGGGGGGGGGGGGGGGGGGGGGGGGGGGGGGGGGGGGGGGGGGGGGGGGGGGGGGGGGGGGGGGGGGGGGGGGGGGGGGGGGGGGGGGGGGGGGGGGGGGGGGGGGGGGGGGGGGGGGGGGGGGGGGGGGGGGGGGGGGGGGGGGGGGGGGGGGGGGGGGGGGGGGGGGGGGGGGGGGGGGGGGGGGGGGGGGGGGGGGGGGGGGGGGGGGGGGGGGGGGGGGGGGGGGGGGGGGGGGGGGGGGGGGGGGGGGGGGGGGGGGGGGGGGGGGGGGGGGGGGGGGGGGGGGGGGGGGGGGGGGGGGGGGGGGGGGGGGGGGGGGGGGGGGGGGGGGGGGGGGGGGGGGGGGGGGGGGGGGGGGGGGGGGGGGGGGGGGGGGGGGGGGGGGGGGGGGGGGGGGGGGGGGGGGGGGGGGGGGGGGGGGGGGGGGGGGGGGGGGGGGGGGGGGGGGGGGGGGGGGGGTAGAAGTGTTCCATGACATTATCAAAATTATCATCACGGAAGTGTCCACTTCCATGACGATAAATCGCGCGTCATATAAGTGCTTTCGTCAAGGGTAACCGACACATGGCATCCACCGTAACGGGTTGCCGTTAAGCTATCGGGTTCCGGTTTGGGGATTTTCCACATGTAAAATCATCATTGGCCGGAGGAAACACGTGTCGGCTCCTCGGTGGGCCAGATGTCGTCCATCCAATGGAGGGGACATGCCTATGATACGTCGACACATGGCAGGGCCCAACAGAGGCCCATATAGGTTAAAAAGGCCGGCCCAGTCAATGGCCCATAGTATTTACTCAGGTACTAGTGGGCCAGCCCACTAATGGCCTGCTTAAACATGGCCCATTTACGGCCCAAAGCCAGATCTGGCCCGTTATTTGTTCACCGAGTATTTGGGCCCAATTACGGCCTAGTAACATTTCGGCCTGTTAGAGGCCCGATGTAGACATGGGCCCATTTTAGCCCGGTGTGTCTTTCGGCCTGGGAATGGCCCGTGCTGCGAATGGGCCATATATGGTCCGACGCGACATCTGGCCCACTAACTGCCCATGATCAAGGTGGCAACAGTTTAGTCCAACGTGACTTTGGGCCTGTTAAAGGCCAGTCGTATAATTTGGCCCGTTGATGCCTCTAGTAAGCTTTCGGCCTCTTAAAGGCCCATGATATCAGTGGGCCAACTAAGGCCCAAGATATGTTTCGGCCTGGTATATGAGTAACCGAACCAGTATCAAATAACCAGGCGCTACTACGAGCATTAGTAAGGTACACATCAATAACATGTATATCAAATATACCTTTGTTCACTTTGCCATCCTTCTTATCCGCCAAGTATTTGGGGCAGTTTCGCTTCCAGTGACAATTCCCTTTGCAGTAGAAGCACTCAGTTTCAGGCTTGGGTCCAGCTTTGGGCTTCTTCACGGGAGCGGTAACTTGCTTCCCATTCTTCTCGAAGTTCCCTTTCTTTCCCTTGCCCTTTTTCTTGAAACTAGTGGTCTTGTTAACCATCAACACTTGATGCTCCTTCTTGATTTCTACCTCCGCGGCTTTAAGCATTGCGAAGAGCTCAGGAATCATTTTCCTCATCCCTTGCATATTGTAGTTCATCACGAAGCCTTTGTAGCTTGGTGGCAGTGCCTGAAGAACTCTGTCAATAACACTCTCAACTGGAAGATCAATTCCCAGCTGAGTCAAGTGGTTATGATACCCAGACATTTTGAGTATGTGTTCATTGACAGAATTGTTCTCCTCCATCTTGCAGCTATAGAACTTGTTGGAGACTTCATATCTCTCAACCCGGGCATTAGCTTGAAATATCAACTTCAGCTCTTGGAACATCTCATATGCTCTGTGACGTTCAAAACGTCTTTAAAGTCCCGGTTCTAAGCCGTAAAGTATGGCACACTGAAGTATTGACTAGTCATCAGACCGTGTTTGCCAGGCGTTCACAACGTCTAGATTAGCGGGAACGGGTCTTTCACCTAGCGGTGCATCAAGGACATAATTTTTCTGTGCAGCAATGAGGATAATCCTCAAGTTATGGACCCAGTCCGTGTAGTTGCTACCATCATCTTTCAACTTAGCTTTCTCTAGGAATGCATTAAAATTCAAGGGAACGGTAGCACGGGCCATTGATCTACAACATAGATATGCAAAAACTATTAAGACTAAGTCCATGATAGATTAAGTTCAATTAATCAAATTACTAATGAACTCCCACTTAAATTAGCATCCCTATAGTTATCTAAGTGATACGTGATCCTAATCAACTAACCCATGTCTGATCATCACGTGAGATGGAGTAGTCATCAATGGTGAACATCTCTATGTTGATCATATCTACTATATGACTCACGTTCGACCTTTCGGTCTCCAGTGTTCCGAGACCATGTCTGTACATGCTAGGCTTGTCAAGTTTAACCCAAGTATTCTGATGTGCAAAACTGTCTTACACCCGTTGTATGTGAACGTAGAGTCTATCACACCCGATCATCATGAGGTGCTTCGAAACGACAAACTTTGGCAACGGTGCATACTCGGGGAGAACACTTTATCTTGAAATTTAGTGAAGGGATCATCTTATAATGCTACCGCCGTTCTAAGCAAAATAAGATACATAAAGGATAAACATCACATGCAATCAAAATATGTGACATGATATGGCGGGGGGGGGGGGGGGGGGGGGGGGGGGGGGGGGGGGGGGGGGGGGGGGGGGGGGGGGGGGGGGGGGGGGGGGGGGGGGGGGGGGGGGGGGGGGGGGGGGGGGGGGGGGGGGGGGGGGGGGGGGGGGGGGGGGGGGGGGGGGGGGGGGGGGGGGGGGGGGGGGGGGGGGGGGGGGGGGGGGGGGGGGGGGGGGGGGGGGGGGGGGGGGGGGGGGGGGGGGGGGGGGGGGGGGGGGGGGGGGGGGGGGGGGGGGGGGGGGGGGGGGGGGGGGGGGGGGGGGGGGGGGGGGGGGGGGGGGGGGGGGGGGGGGGGGGGGGGGGGGGGGGGGGGGGGGGGGGGGGGGGGGGGGGGGGGGGGGGGGGGGGGGGGTTCGGCCTCTTAAAGGCCCATGATATCAGTGGGCCAACTAAGGCCCAAGATATGTTTCGGCCTGGTAATGGCCTGTCATATAACTGGGCCAATAATGGCCCGGCATACATTTCAGCCTACTAAATACCCGTGGACGACTATTGAAAATTGAGACCCAACATGCATTTCGGCCTGCTAAAGGCCCATGGTATCTTCTGGGCCGTAACAGGCCAGCAGAATATTCAGCCTGTTAATGGCCCAAAGCTACTTGGACCCAACTAAGCGTTGGGTCCACTAAAGGCCCAACTAAACTTTGGGCCGAATGGAGGGCCGTGTAAGTTGTGGGCCTGGAGCAAAGTGTGAAGGCCCCAATGGCCTTTCAGGCCCAAGAAAGTTGCAGGCCGGCCAAATTGCGGCCGCCTAAAATGCAGGCCCATTAGAGGCGAATGTTTCGGCCCGGTCACCTACATCAGATTTTTTGCCGTTTTTTCAGATAGCGAATGATGGCATATACGGTAACTAGTAGGAATTAAGAACAAACCTATTCTATACAATAAAGAAATTATGACATAGTAACTTAGAATAAACCTACACTATACAATAAAGGATTTATGGTATATTACATCCACTGGGCATCGAAGTTCACCACCAGGGATCATAAAGCGCAATGAAGAAGCATATTACAAAAACTAGGCGCCATTGTAGCGTAACAAAATAATACTGAACCAAGACCACTTCCAGGACAGTTCAAGAAAGGTTAGCCTTGCGCGGGAGCTACTGCGCAAGCTGCTGAGCAAGGCTGTGAGACTGGCATAGCATGTCGGTCATAGCTTCCAGCTGTAGCTATTTAGCAATGAGGTTCTCATTGGTGTTCTCCGTGATCTTCCTTAGAGATAGGACTTCAAGTCGAAGTTGAGTTGCAGAATGCCTTTCTACTTGAACTTGGGACTGAAGAAGTCGAACTGATTTAGACAGCGAATTCTGTGAGCTTGTCTGACTGCTAGTCTCAAGTAACTTGAACACTGCATCAAGACATGACTTTGGGGTTGTCTCGCTATCTTCAAGATGTTTTGCCTTCTTTGCTGCAATATATGTTGGGTTTGTCTCACAGCCTTCAGCAGACTTGTGCATGCCATCAGGCATATCACCCTGAAACAAGCAGAGAGATGACATGTTTTGCACGTGTATAAACAAAGATGGTAACTGTGCTATCAATTCCATCCAATTTCAAATTTGAAAATAAAGAGTCAGTTCAAAATATCAATAGCATAATTTGGAATTGTTCATAATGCAGGCAGCTTCACCACACTACTGGATTACCATGTCAACAAAACAAGCATAGATGAAGGGCAAAGACAATCATTGTATCTATTTTGGTTAATGTGCATGGCATGTTGTTCATATCATCAACCACATCAGTAAGATAAAACAGGAGATGACAAGGTGCAAACGTGGGCGGCTTCACCACACACTGGATTATAGATCAACAAAAACAAGCATACATATAGGGAGTATTGAGTAATGTGCATGGTATGAATAAGGAATTTGGTTTTACATCTAAAACTTGGAACTTACAGTTGTTGCGAACACGAACATGCATTTTGATAGAAACGGCAAACTAAACAACAGTTGACGATAGGGAGTATGAGAAAATTAAATAGCAGTTGAGGATAAAGGCTTTAGAAGGACTGACTTACATTAACAGTTAACATCGGCTCTATAATGCCCTTCTCCATGTCAAGGGAAGGATAACTCAAGAATTTCAGCACAGAAACTTCTTCATAAGCATTGCCTGTACTCTGCATTTTGTAGAGAGTAAATAGATATGATAATACTGGAAGGGATAGAGGATAATGAAGATAAGATGCAGATTGATGCAACATAATCAACTACGAATCCATGTAAGTACAAGCGTTACAGGACAAAATGTACTGACAAGAGCAATGGGCTACACTTCTGCACTGGCATTGTCTGTGTATTCAAATTTTTGGTAAGATTAAATATGGATCTAATATTTTTTAGTAAATGGTGGGCGAGGGAGATAAGATGCAGAATGCTACACAATGAACCAATCCCTCCTTCCCATAATATAAGAGTGTTTTGTACACTGGTGTACTGTACAAAACGCTCTTATATTATGGGATGGAGGGAGTAGCTGTTAATGTAAGTACAGTGATATACGACATTTAGTCCTTACAAGAGGACTGCAGAGCTAAACCTCTTCAAAAGCATTGAGTTGATTCTAAATTTATGTAAGAGTCGATACGGATCTTATAACGTCCACCAAATGGAGGATAACGAGACTAACATGTGCAGTGATGCTACATAATCAACCAGCTATGAAAGTAAGTATGGTCATACAGGGCAAGAGGTACCCACAAGAGCAATGCAGTGTGCAGTATAGTTGCGAGATTCTGTGGTCCCTTGAGAATGGATGTTCTTCTGCAAACAGTTTTCGTACAAGTGAGACGGTAAGGCACATGCAGAAATGTAGTTCAAATTGTGATGTGATAGCATAGACAGTACCTTACGCTGCAGACGAGACTAATGTGTAACAAGATTATTCCAGTCACTGTCTGATAAATGTAGCATCGGAGACTTTACAGAAATTTCATTTAGAGGCTTGCAATCGAAGTGCGCTTGCCTCGGGTAGGAACGATACTTCATCAACAAGTGCCTGAAAAGCGCAACCAACCCTTGCTCGTCTTGACTATCCAGTTTGGTCCTTGCCTATTTAAAAGAATGAAATCTTGTGTCTTCTGTCAGCAGAAATATATGCACTAATTACCATGAATAAATTAGTACATTACTTACACGTAAGTTGCGGAGGAAGATTGGAAATTGTTCTATGTCTGTGGTATAATCTTTCCATGAAGGAAAGATGCGCACAAAGTTCCTGACAACAATATAAGCTTCGTCTTCTAAACTGGGAAGAAGTGGAACAGGGGTCCTATTTGCTGCAATTGGGGCTCGCTCTTGTTCGAAAAGGGATTTGGCAACTGGATTTGGTGTACTCTTTGCTGGAATGGGTGTTGAGGGAGTCATGGACTAAGGGGTCCTCGGGGCGGCGGCCCATTGTACATGGGCCGGACTGGTGGAGTCGTATAGTGACGGGAGATCTATGAAGCTGTGGTGTGCCCTCCAAGTCAAGAAGGCACAGGATCTCTTTAATTCCTTATTGTAATCCATCTTCGGCTAACCCTACCGGTGTCTATATAAACCGAGGGTTTTTAGTCTTTAGGGCTAGAGCTACATTCATCACCTCATAGCCTTAGGGTTTAGCTCATGCTGATCTCGAGGTAGATCTACTCTGTAAACCACATCATACATCCAATATAATCAAGCAGGACGTAGGGTATTACCTCTTCGAGAGGGCCCGAACCTGGGTAAACACTGTGTTTGTCGTCCCTTGTTACCCATCGATCCTAGATCCACAGCTCGGGACCCCCTACCCCGAGGTCTGCCGGTTTTGACACCGACATTTGTGCTTTCATTGAGAGTTCCGCTGTGGGATCGCCAGAGGGATCGATGGCTCGACCGGTCGTTGGAGACCACACTCGCGTCGAGGGTTTCCCCGCCCCTGGTCATCTCCTCGTCTTCGGCGGCATACTAGCGCGCGCCGATCCCACTAGTTGCCTCGACCAGATCGAAGGCTTCACCCCCGTCAAAGGGTTCATCGATTCAGGGGCATCGACCCCAGGACCAGCAGACTCACAAAAATTTGGTATCCCTCAGAGTCCGACCCTGAAGCCCAGCTCCGACGGACCACCCCAAAGACCTCCCGCCAAATCGCCGGAGTGTCCGGCACCCCCATGTGGTTAGCCGGCAGACCACCTGGCGAGCCTTTTTTGTGCAATGGGAATCTCTGTTACCAGGCCTGTGGCCAACGATCGGATCAGGCTTAGACCCAACAATCGAGAAATCAACACCCCTCCGGTCACACACCTCGTCGCCACAGTCGAAGACGCCCAGGAGGGGCCACAACCTTGCAAGCTATAGACGGTGTACACTCAAATCCCCAGCTCGGAGTCCCAGCCTCAAGCCTATCCGGCCGCACACTAGTTTGGATCTGAGCCATGTGCAGTCAGAACCTGACATGACTCAACCGCCCATCAAGGATAGTCTGGATCCGCGGCAGGAGGGAATTCTCGAAATTTTCCCGCCCGCCCACCACACGGAATATAATCCGGACTCGAGAAACCCAGACATATGGGACCTCATGTATGTCAAGCAGCTGCCAAATGAGACAGTCCACCATTATTGGGCTAGATTTCTCCTGGTAAAGAACATGATGGCACCTTGCTTTGACAAAGAAATAATTAAAGCCTTCCAGTTTAACTGCTGGGACGAGGGCCTCTTAAATGCCCTCGCGCGTCACTGAATTCAAAGCTTCACTGAACTATCAGACATGGTACGCAAATATTGCGCCATGGAGAACACGTGGAGGGCGCAACTGCTGAACATGGGGCCACAGCCCGCCGCGCGTCATGGAAGGCCCCGCCTTAAATGGGCTTACACAAATCGGTCACCGGAGCATGAGCCTAATGGAAGGAAAACTAGGCCCAGATCGGTGTTAGACTAGTTGCTGGATAAACCATGCCCAATACATTTGGTCTTGCTAGACGCAAACCCAACCCACAGACTTCGAGCCTGTTGGGTGGTAAGACAAGTGGCCAAATATGGCGAGCCAATCTTGGGCCTTACACCCCCAGATAAACAGTCCTCGGCTTCACCGCAGGACCACAATGTCCTTACAGTATACGAGATGTTCGCCTCAAACAATAAAAGGGAAAAGGCTCTTCGAGAGCTCAATCAAATATATCAAGTGACGGCCGCACAACCATGGGTGGCCATGCCTATCACCTTCAACAAGAAGGATGAGCCAAGCCCCGTAATAACCACGCACCGGCCGCACTGGTCCTCGACCCCATTGTCGACGGTTTCTGGCTGACTAAAGTGCTGATGGACGGATGCAGCGGCCTCAACCTCATTTATGAGGATACTCTAGACAAGATGCAGTTCAATAGGTCTCGCATCGAACACAGTCATACCACATTCCGAGGTATAATACCCGGAAGGGAGGCACACTGCTCGGGACGCGTCACCCTGGACGATGTGTTCGGTACACCCGACAACTACAGATCCGAACCCTTGCTATTTCACATTGTGCCCTTCCGTAGCGGATACCACGCCCTTCTAGGACGTGAGGCATTCTCAAGATTTCAGGCCATACCACATTACGGGTATATGAAACTCAAGATGCCAGGGCCCGACGGGGTGATCTCTCTTAAAAGCGACCCGGGCAAAGCCTTGCGAGCCGAAAATAAGATGGCATCCCTCGCCCTAGAGGCACTATCCAAAGCCCTCGCGGCCAAAGAGTTGACAGCGCTACGCACTACAGTCGACAGGGATGACGTGGTTCTCAGTAAAAGACAAAAATCCACGTCATTCAAGCCAGCAGAT
Organism: Thinopyrum obtusiflorum; assembly: GCA_036873465.1. Lineage (NCBI taxonomy): Eukaryota > Viridiplantae > Streptophyta > Magnoliopsida > Poales > Poaceae > Thinopyrum > Thinopyrum obtusiflorum. The sequence continues at coordinate 35,493 of JAAAWM010010701.1, forward strand.
GAAATAGTAAAATTTCAAGTGCACCCAACAGATCCCAACAAAACGACGTCCATAGGAGCACAGCTAGACCCCGCAGTCGACGAGGCATTAAGGACATTCCTGCGTGAAAATTGGGACATATTCGCCTGGCACCCCTCGGACATGCCAGGAATCCCACGCAGGAAAGCAGAGCATAGCCTCAACATTCTAAAAGGCTTTAAGCCAGTAAGACAAACCCTGCGTCGATTCTTCGAACCCAAACAACAAGCCATGGGCGAAGAACTCGCAAAATTACTGGAGGCCGGATTCATCCGTGAGATCAAGCATCCCGAGTGGTTAGCAAACCTGGTAATGGTACCAAAGAAGGATAAGTCCTGGCGGCTCTGTGTCAATTTCCAAAGACCTTAACAAGGCCTGCCCAAAGGATCCTTTCCCCTGCCACGGATAGACCAGATCATCGACGCCACCGCTGGACATGACTCACTATGTTTCCTTGACGCATACTCCGGATACCACCAGATCAAGATGAAAGAGTCCGACCAGGCGGCAACTACGTTCATTACCCCTTACGGGCCCTTCTGCTTCAACACCATGCCGTTTGAATTGAAAAACGCAGGAGCCACATACCAACGGTTGAGGCATATGTGGATGACATGGTTGTCAAAACCAAACACATCGACCAACTGATAGATGACCTACGTCAAACCTTCGACAACCTGCGAGCCTACGACATATGGCTCAACCCGGAGAAATGTGTCTTCGGGGTCCCTGCTGGAAAACTACTCGGATTCATAGTTTCCCATAGAGGAATCGAAGCCAATCCAGCCAAAATTAGAGCGCTATCTCAGCTCACAATACCAACGGAGCTTAAGCATGTCAAGAAGCTAGCAGGATGTGTGGCCGCCTTGAGCCGCTTCATATCCCGCCTCGGAGAAAAGGCATTACCACTCTACAAACTGCTTAAAAAGACCAAGAACTTCTAGTGGACAGATGAAGCAACCATGGCACTTGAGGAGATTAAAACACTCCTCACCGGCAACCCTATCCTGGCCGCACCCGGCATCGGTGAACCCATGCTACTATACATTTTGGCCACCAATTAGGTGGTCAGTGTCGGTGTCAAAACCGGCGGATCTCGGGTAGGGGGTCCCGAACTGTGCGTCTAGGATCGATGGTAACAGGAGATGGGGGACACGATGTTTACCCAGGTTCGGGCCCTCTCTATGGAGGTAATACCCTACTTCCTGCTTGATTGATCTTGATGAATATGAGTATTACAAAAGTTGATCTACCGCGAGATCATAATGGCTAAACCCTAGAAGTCTAGCCTATATGTATGAGGTAATGAATCTGTCCCTATTTGGACTACGCTCTCCGGTTTATATAGACACCGGAGAGATCTAGGGTTACATGGAGTTGGTTACAACAGAGGGAATCTTCATAGTTGGTAGCCTAGCTTGCCTTCCATGCCGAGTAGAGTCCAATCTGGACACGGGTGTAGTCTTCGACCTTCATGTCTTCATAGCCCATCAGTCCGGCCCAGTAGATAACAGGCCGGACGCCCGAGGACCCCTTAGTCCAGGACTCCCTCAGTAGCCCCTGAACCTGGCTTCAATGACGAGGAGTCCGGCGCGCAGATTGCCTTCGGCATTGCAAGGCGGGTTCTCCTTTTTCTGAACTCCAAGATAGTCTTCGGATGCGATGATAGTATCCGGACCTGTTGTACACCATACACAACCGCAGAGAGAATATATATTTTTACATGAGTTCCATCTGCTGGCAGCTTTCTGCAACGTAACATCACGCTTGTCCGGTCGTAATTTCGAACCATTTTTCTTCTGCCATCCCACGTTCCGAGACGCGGTTGCTATTGGCACAACTTGTCGAAGCAGAGATCGTGTCCCCTTATTGCGGGATTCTCATCAATGCGGGCATGGGTAACCTAACCGCGCTGGGGGGGGGGGGGGGGGGGGGGGGGGGGGGGGGGGGGGGGGGGGGGGGGGGGGGGGGGGGGGGGGGGGGGGGGGGGGGGGGGGGGGGGGGGGGGGGGGGGGGGGGGGGGGGGGGGGGGGGGGGGGGGGGGGGGGGGGGGGGGGGGGGGGGGGGGGGGGGGGGGGGGGGGGGGGGGGGGGGGGGGGGGGGGGGGGGGGGGGGGGGGGGGGGGGGGGGGGGGGGGGGGGGGGGGGGGGGGGGGGGGGGGGGGGGGGGGGGGGGGGGGGGGGGGGGGGGGGGGGGGGGGGGGGGGGGGGGGGGGGGGGGGGGGGGGGGGGGGGGGGGGGGGGGGGGGGGGGGGGGGGGGGGGGGGGGGGGGGGGGGGGGGGGGGGGGGGGGGGGGGGGGGGGGGGGGGGGGGGGGGGGGGGGGGGGGGGGGGGGGGGGGGGGGGGGGGGGGGGGGGGGGGGGGGGGGGGGGGGGGGGGGGGGGGGGGGGGGGGGGGGGGGGGGGGGGGGGGGGGGGGGGGGGGGGGGGGGGGGGGGGGGGGGGGGGGGGGGGGGGGGGGGGGGGGGGGGGGGGGGGGGGGGGGGGGGGGGGGGGGGGGGGGGGGGGGGGGGGGGGGGGGGGGGGGGGGGGGGGGGGGGGGGGGGGGGGGGGGGGGGGGGGGGGGGGGGGGGGGGGGGGGGGGGGGGGGGGGGGGGGGGGGGGGGGGGGGGGGGGGGGGGGGGGGGGGGGGGGGGGGGGGGGGGGGGGGGGGGGGGGGGGGGGGGGGGGGGGGGGGGGGGGGGGGGGGGGGGGGGGGGGGGGGGGGGGGGGGGGGGGGGGGGGGGGGGGGGGGGGGGGGGGGGGGGGGGGGGGGGGGGGGGGGGGGGGGGGGGGGGGGGGGGGGGGGGGGGGGGGGGGGGGGGGGGGGGGGGGGGGGGGGGGGGGGGGGGGGGGGGGGGGGGGGGGGGGGGGGGGGGGGGGGGGGGGGGGGGGGGGGGGGGGGGGGGGGGGGGGGGGGGGGGGGGGGGGGGGGGGGGGGGGGGGGGGGGGGGGGGGGGGGGGGGGGGGGGGGGGGGGGGGGGGGGGGGGGGGGGGGAGACAGACCACTCCGCTACCAGAGATGGCGACGGGGAAGAAAGCGGCTCCCCCCCGAAAGAAGAAAAGGGAAGCCTCCACAGGTTTGGAGGCGGAGGCACCCAAGAGGGGGAAGGGCTCCTTTGCGGATAACTCCGCATGGGACGCCAACAGCAGCCCGGAGCGAACACCTCGGGCCAAACCTCGGGCCGCCTCGTAAGTAAACGAGCTTTGTAAGCATCCTAGTTTGTTTTCCCTTATGATATTGACATGTCCAAATTATGCCATTCCAGTCCGGCCCACGATGGTTCCCTGGGATCCTCTACAGAGGATTCGCTAGACTCCTCGAAGATGGCCAGCATGTCTCCGCCACCCGCACACTCGTTTCCGCCCAAGGGTGATGTCAAGGTGGCGTCCCAAAGGCCCCTCCCCGACCAGAGGGAGGTTCCAGAAACTGTCTCGATGGCGCCCCAGGATGATGCCCGGGACGACGGACACGTGGGGAAAAAGGCCCCCACAGGAACTGGAGACGGGGACCGGTTTTCATACGGCCCTTATCCGGATTACGTTTCGGAGACCTATATGGCTCCGGAGTCTAATGAACGGCCATCTCCGATAGGAGGAAGCGTGCCTGTTCCGCCGGTGACCTTTGTCCATCCAGAGGCATCGGATAGTCTGCTAGGAGCGCTGCAAGGCGCCTCCATTGTGGACGAGCATCGTGTCCTCATGGGCGTGGTGGTTGAAAAGATTCAGTCCACCAAAAGCGGGCTAACCGAAGCCTGCACTAGCCTTCTAACAGGCTTTGAGGTAAATAGTATGATTGTAGGAAAAATATCACAGTATAGACAGTAGCCCCTGATGCTCTGTGTTGGTGTTCAAGAAGAAAAGCCGAGCAGAGGATCAAAAAATTGCAGGAGTCTAACATAAGTTGTCTATGTGAATAAGTAGGTATCGCTGCAGGCTGCCACTGCTCATGCTGCTGAAGTCTCCGGACTGAAGCAGAAACTAGAGCGGGCCGAGGAGGAGCTCGTCCTCGTGAAGAAGCAGTTGGAGGACAGCCAAGGTATGCAGTGACCTGTGGGTACATTTCAAAAAATGAATAGGCCGGCCAGACTGAAAGTGTTATAAACTTTATCAGGAGGTGGCAGCGCTGAAGAAGGTGCTAGCCGAAGCCGAGGACAGAGCGGCTAAAGAACGCACTTCGCGCAAGAAGCACGAGGCCCGTGTTGGCGAGGCGCAGCGACAGCTCCAGGGTGCGATAGAAAAATTTGAGTCCCTGGAGCGCGATTGTAAGGCGCAAGAGTCCGAATTGGCGAAGGCTCACCAGAGCGCGAAGGATGCCCGAGCCAAAGCCCAGAGCGCCCTCCAAGAAATTCAGGTGGCTCAGAAGGTTGCGGCGGGTAAGTCTTTCACCATGCATAGCAAGTATATAGAAGAAATGTTCCTTGTACTTATTCCGAATTTTGGTTTTCCAGGGGCGTTCACAGATCTGCCGCACAGTGTGTCGGATGCTGCCGAGCATTACAGAGCCGAAGAAGGGATGTCTACAGAGAAGCTATTCTGGTCCCAAAATCTGGGATCCGAACATCCGATACCCTTCAGCGACCAGCTAAAGCAGTTGGTCGAGCTGCATAGGTGGGCAGAGGTAGCCATGAAGGACTTTATAGTCCGGCTGTGGCCTGCTGATCCTGTACCTAGCAGCTACTTCGGACTCGTGCAGCGGCTTGTAAGTGCCTGTCCGCGGCTCGAAGCCGTGAAGCGGTCGGTCTGTATTGAAGGCGCGCGAATGGCCTTTGCCCGCGTCAAGACGCATTGGGCGAAGCTTGATGCCAAGAAGCTGATGACCGAAGGACCGCCGGAGGGCAAGGAACACCGTTGACCCGAGCACTATTTTGATGGTGTCCTGGAGGGGTCCCGCCTTGCGGCGGAGCAATGCTCAAAGGATATAATATTCCCATAAGAACATTTGCATTATCTCGTCCTGTAATATGGAACAAAGATGTAGTATAATGTTTATGATTCAAAATTTTACCACCTGTGCGGCCGTTTATTAATTCTGAGGGATGACCAATCGTCGGCTTCTGCCCCCACGTAGATACTACGGGGGTGTTCGGGATAAATCTAAACACTCTTTACTCCACATTCTGGTCCTTAAAGGAGGTGTTTAGCGCAACGAACAAGGCAATCAGACTATGCGGCCTTTACCGCCCTCACTTAGCCATAGGAGTTTGACAATTAATAAAATTGGCGAAGCCCCTGGTGTTTGGAAGGCCAAATTAGGGGCGCTATACATGCCTAATCGGAAGAACCGATTCCTCGCAAGAAGTGAAAAAATCTCCAACGATTTAGGACCTCGCGAACAGCTGACCGGCTCTCGCCGCATCATGACAGTCAGTTTTTGGCTTTCTCTACTGAGGTGCTCGTCCGGAAGAACCGGGACACAATCGCAGTAGTTCTCCCTTTACTACCCTAGCCGATATAGCGGAACGTAAGGTAGTAAGCACAGGAGCCGGGCAACCCAACTATTGACCAAAGACATGATTCGGAGCCGATACATATAATGCTATAAGTTCGGGGTGCCGAACTATACTATGAAAGTGTTCAGACTTTTATTGCCATGATGCGGGTTGTAATGAAGCCCCTGGCGTATTAGTACGTACCATGGTGCATGTATGCAAGGAGTAATAGATACTGAGGTGAGGAAACAAAAAAAATTAAGTAATGAGCTGACGCCACCATTCCTCCACCGTTGAGATGTAATCAGTACGTCGAGGCGTACGTTGTAAAAGTAATGTGATAAGCAAGTAAGGCTATTTAACATGCCATAACCAAGGGCGAGCTGCGTGTGGGTATGTAAAATAAGTACGGTAACCGTTTTATTAAAGATCACCTGGGGGCTCCCTTGTACGCCGAAGCTCCTTGCTTCCTTGGTGTGTTCTGTAAGCGGGTCGTCCGTGTAAACCTCAAAAAGAGAAGAAAACCCGTGAGAAGGAAAAATGTGCGGATCCCAGGGTCTATCAAGCCGTACTGTGGATCGCGAGCAAGTTCTGCCTCCATCAGTACCTGTGGGGCTTTCAGTGCGGAATTATGTACGCGCGGCAGTAGTGCCGCTACCTCATCGAGACTGGGGCGGGGGCCGAACTACTAATTCGGCTCGTGACGAGCCGAGCTGTCCTGCTGCAGTGTTGTCCGGACCCTCTTAATGATGTCCAGGGGCTCGGCAGCCGGATTATAGTGCTGCTTGACAAGGCCACTATGTACTTCTGCTGCTAGGGCGGCTGTGTGCTCCTCTGTACGGAGGGAGCATTCCGTGTTGCCATTGACTGTTATGACGCCGCGTGGACCGGGCATCTTGAGCTTGAGGTAGGCATAATGTGGTATCGCGTTGAATCTAGCAAACGTGGTTCGTCCGAGCAGTGCGTGGTAGCCGCTGCGAAAGGGGACGAGATCGAAGATTAACTCCTCGCTTCGGAAGTTGTCCGGAGAGCCGAAGACCACCTCCGGTGTGATTGAACCCGTGCAACAGACCTCTACGCCCGGTATGACTCCTTTAAAGGTAGTCTTTGTGGGTTTGATACATGAGGGATTAATGCCCATCTTCCGTACTATATCCTGATAGAGCAGGTTGAGGCTGCTGCCACCGTCCATTAGGACTCGGGTTAGGTGGAATCCGTCGATGATTGGGTCGAGGACCAGTGCGGCTGAACCGCCATGGCGGATACTGGTTGGATGATCTCGGCGGTCGAAGGTGATCGGGAATGACGACCATGGATTAAATTTTGGGGCGACTGGCTCTACCGCATAGATGTCCCTTAGTGCGCGCTTGTGCTCCCTTTTGGGGATGTGTGTAGCGTATATCATGTTTACCGTTTTGACTTGAGGGGGAAATTTCTTTTGCCTCCCGGTGTTCGACTGCCGGGGCTCTTCATCATCGTCCTCGCTCTGTGATTCCCCTTTTTTGTTTCTGCTATTTACCCTGCTGGCTTGTTTAAAGACCCGGCAATCTCTGTTAGTATGGTTGGCCGGTTTATCTGGGGTGCCATGTATTTGGCAAGGACGATCGAGTATGCGGTCCAAGCTGGATGGTTTTCCGCTGCTCCTTCTATAGGGCTTCTTTCGCTGGCCGGACTTGGAGCCACTGAATCCGGCATGAACTGTTGTGTCCTCGGTGTTATCGCCATTGCTTCGGCATTTAGTTCTATTGCGCCGGAGCTTGCTGGTGCTGTTTTTGGCCTCGGAGGGGCTTGTTTCGTTGGCCGTGATTGTACTGCGAGCCAGCCAACTGTCTTCTCCCGCGCAAAAGCGGGTCATGAGTGTCGTGAGGGCTGCCATGGACTTCGGCTTTTCTTGGCCGAGGTGGCGTGCTAACCATTTGTCACGAATGCTGTGTTTGAAGGCTGCTAAGGCCTCGGCATTCGGACAGTCAACAATCTGGTTCTTTTTGGTTAGGAACCTAGTCCAGAATTTTCTGACTGATTCTCCAGGTTGTTGAACTATGTGGCTTAAGTCATCGGCGTCTGGTGGCCGGACATAGGTTCCTTGGAAGTTGTCTAGGAAAGCTTCTTCCAAGTCCTCTCAGCTGCCGATGGAATTCTCAGGCAGGCTATTTAACCAGTGTCGAGCTGGTCCTTTGAGCTTTAATGGGAGGTATTTGATGGCGTGGAGGTCATCTCCTCGAGCCATATGGATATGGAGAGTAAAATCCTCGATCCATACTGCAGGATCGGTTGTGCCGTCGTATGATTCGATATTGACGGGCTTGAACCCCTCGGGGAATTCATGATCCAGTACTTCATTCGTAAAGCAGAGAGGGTGTGCAGTGCCTCTATATCGGGCCGCGTCGCGACGTAGCTCTGATAGAGTTCGTCTGCGGAATTCGGCCCGGGCGTGGGTATGTTTGTCGCGCCCGAATAGGTCGCCGTCGTGCCTCGAAGCACGTCCCCGCGGTTCGTAGATCGATCTTGTGTGTCCTGCTCTATAGTTCAAGGTCTGCCGGAGGTCGTACATGTGATCTCAAGTTGTTCTGTCTTTATTTCTGTGGGGTGGTGGGGCAGGCTGCTGTTCGGCCTGAATTGCCGCTTTGTCCCTACCACGGGGTGGCCGATCGGCCACCCTGTCGCGACCACGTGGTGGTCGTTCCGCGTTACGCGAGGGAGACATGCGCTCCGGTGCCTCCTCATCGAATTGAGGTAGCAGTCTGCGTTGTGGGTAGCTCTTGGCTGGGCGCTTGAGGCCGTACTCTTCGGCGGTCAGGACGTCAGTCCATCTGTCGACTAGCAGATCTTGTTCGGCTTGAAGCTGCTGTTGTTTCTTTTTCAGGCTCCTTGCAGTGGCTATGAGTTGGAGCTTAAAGCGCTCCTGCTCTAGAGGATCCTCAGGCATGATGAAATCTTCGTTGCCGAGGCTTGTCTCTTCCTCAGAGGGTGGACGGTAACTATCGTCCTCTGAGCCATCTTCTGTAGCCTGTTCATCGCGGTTGTCTTGCGTGTTGCCGTGTTCCTCCTGTTCGGATGCAACTCCGACAGGGTCTTCATTGTTTTCGGCGTCGTCCGGAGTATTATTTTCTCCGGTGCCAGTGTTTTCATCCTTTGAGCGTCGAGGCTTAGAACGGCGTTTGGGGCGCCGGCGCTTGGACTGCGTCTCAGCGGGTTTATTCGCATCTGGCTCTTCTTTGTCTTCGCCAGATCCTTTGGGTGTATCGACCATGTACACATCGTACGAAGAAGTGGTCGTCCAATGTCCAGTGAATGGCGGGTCTTGGCCTTGCTCCTGGTCGGCATCGTCGTCCATACCATCGACGTCTTCGGAGTCATAGTCAAGCACGTCGGTTAAGTCATCGACAGTGGCTATAAAGTGGGTGGCGGGTGGGAAACAAAATTCCTCGTCGTCCGCCTCTAGCTCAAACCGAATATAGTTCAGCTGTGCGTCCCTCTCCAGGGACAAATTCTTTAAAGAATTTAGCACGTCACCTAAAGGCGAATGCTGGAAGATGTCTGCGGCGCTAAATTCGGAAATCGATAGCCGATCCAGCTCGGTGTCCGCAGACGTACTTGGTCCAGAACGTATAGCCGAAAACGAGTCCGGGGTTCCATTGACGCAAAGATTGCGAGATGACAAGTCCGTGTACGGCTCCAACGCCGTGGACCTTGTGGCCTCGGAGGGCACAATCTGCTTCAGTTCTAGGGCCGTGGCAGCGGCAGGATCTATCTCCTGGACGTAGTCCGACAACAGATGTAAGTCATGTTCGTTGGGACAGGGGGGAGCGATCACTGCGGTTTCGATCCCATTGAAGATCAAGTCTCTTCGGGTGTCTGCGGCATGGTTCAAGCTTCCGAATCCGGCCCAGTGGCCGGGGGCGTAGCCATCGATCTGCTCCAGATGGCCAAGTGAGTTGGCCCGCTGTACGAAGCTGCCGAACACAAAAATCTGTCCGGGGAGGAAAGATCCTCCTTGGACAGTGTCATTGTTGACGATTGAAGGGGCCATCAAACCTTTCGCTGACGGCACAGTGGAACTCTCAATGAAAGCACCAATGTCGGTGTCAAAACCGGCGGATCTCGGGTAGGGGGTCCCGAACTGTGCGTCTAGGATCGATGGTAACAGGAGACGGGGGACACGATGTTTACCCAGGTTCGGGCCCTCTCTATGGAGGTAATACCCTACTTCCTGCTTGATTGATCTTGATGAATATGAGTATTACAAGAGTTGATCTACTGTGAGATCATAATGGCTAAACCCTAGAAGTCTAGCCTATATGTATGAGGTAATGAATCTGTCCCTATTCGGACTACGCTCTCCGGTTTATATAGACACCGGAGAGATCTAGGGTTACATGGAGTCGGTTACAACAGAGGGAATCTTCATAGTCGGTCGCCTAGCTTGCCTTCCACGCCGAGGGGGGGGGGGGGCTTCGGCCTTCATGTCTTCATAGCCCATCAGTCCGGCCCAATGGATAACAGGCCGGACGCCCGAGGACCCCTTACTCTAGGACTCCCTCAGCCGGTCCTTGAAGAAGGTTAAAACAGCAAACTTGATAAATCATCATTGTGGTTTTTGCCGTAGGTAAGAACGGTTCTTGCTAGAAGCCCGTAGCAGCCACGTAAAACTTGCAACAACAAAGTAGAGGATGTCTAACTTGTTTTTGTAGGGCATGTTGTGATGTGATATGGTCAAGACATGATGTGATATACGTTATTGTATGAGATGATCATGTTTTGTAAATTTATCAGCAACCGGCAGGAGCCTTATGGTTGTCTCTTTATTGTATGAAATGCAATCGCCATGTAATTGCTTTACTTTATCGCTATGCGTTAGCAATAGTTGTAGAAGCAATAGTGGCGAGACAACCACGACGCAACGATGGAGATCAAGGTGTCGAGCCGGTGACGATGGAGATCATGACGATGCTTTGGAGATGGAGATCAAAAGCACAAGATGATGATGGCCATATCATGTCACATATTTTGATTGCATGTGATGTTTATCTTTTATGCATCTTATTTTGCTTAGAACGGCGGTAGCATTATAAGATGATCCCTTCACTTAATTTCAAGATAAAGGTGTTCTCCTTGAGTATGCACCGTTGCTATAGTTTGTCGTTTTGAGACACCACGTGATGATCGGGTGTGATAGACTCTATGTTCACATACAACGGGTGTAAGACAGTTTTGCACATGCAGAATACTTGGGTTAAACTTGACGAGCCTAGCATGTACAGACATGGTCTCGGAACACTGGAGACCGAAAGGTCGAACGTGAATCATATAGTAGATATGATGAACATAGAGATGTTCACCATTGATGACTACCCCATCTCACATGATGATCGGACATGGATTAGTTGATTTGGATCACGTATCACTTAGATGACTTGAGGGATGTCTATTTAAGGGGGGGGGGGGGGGGGGGGGGGGGGGGGGGGGGGGGGGGGGGGGGGGGGGGGGGGGGGGGGGGGGGGGGGGGGGGGGGGGGGGGGGGGGGGGGGGGGGGGGGGGGGGGGGGGGGGGGGGGGGGGGGGGGGGGGGGGGGGGGGGGGGGGGGGGGGGGGGGGGGGGGGGGGGGGGGGGGGGGGGGGGGGGGGGGGGGGGGGGGGGGGGGGGGGGGGGGGGGGGGGGGGGGGGGGGGGGGGGGGGGGGGGGGGGGGGGGGGGGGGGGGGGGGGGGGGGGGGGGGGGGGGGGGGGGGGGGGGGGGGGGGGGGGGGGGGGGGGGGGGGGGGGGGGGGGGGGGGGGGGGGGGGGGGGGGGGGGGGGGGGGGGGGGGGGGGGGGGGGGGGGGGGGGGGGGGGGGGGGGGGGGGGGGAAGATGTCTGGACATTGGTCCAACACTGCGTCGGATGCCAGCTGTTCGCAAATCAATGCCACATGCCCCCCAAAGCTCTTCGGATGATACCGATCACGTGGCCTTTTGCAGTCTGGGGTCTCGACATGGTTGGACCACTCAAAGGGGGGACAAACAAAAAGAAGTACCTATTGGTCATGGTCCACAAATTCACCAAGTGGATCGAGGCAAGACCCGTTAGTTCGACAGAATCCAGACCAGTCGTTGACTTCTTATCCGATGTCGTACACTGTTATGGTCTCCCCCACAGCATAATTATCGATAATGGTACCAACTTCACCGCCCATGAAGTTAAAGACTGGTGCGGTAAAATGGGCATTAAGCTCGATTACGCCTCAGTGTACCACCCACAGACAAATGGGCAGGTCGAACGAGCCAATGGACTCATCATGAGCGGCACTAAGCCTCGCCTAGTTCGATCCCTTGAACAATAAGACTGCCATTGGGTCGAGGAACTCGATTCCGTACTATGGGAGCTGTGCAGTACTTCTAATTGGTCCACCGGATACACACCATTTTTTATGGTATATGGTACCGAAGCAGTTCTCCCATGCGACATTATCCATGGCGCGCCTAGAGTGCGCATGTACGAAGAAAAGGAAGCCGAGCTTGTCGGCGTTCTGGGAACCAGGGTACCCAGACTTGCCTGCCTGCGGCCTGCGGCGTGGCTCCGTCGACGGCCTGGTACGGCCCACCTCCAAGGCCACCAAGATAAGACCCTCACGAGGGGCCAAGCCTCGCGAGGCGGACGACACCAAGACCTCCCGAGGGAGCGGCCTCCCCAGGCTGCCTCCTGAGGAGCAGAGATTTCTATGCAGGTACCCAATCTCAGGAGGTTGCGATGACGCAAGCCATGATGACCAAGGCCAGGCGGGCGCCAGCGCGCCCAAAGGAGGCAGTTTGCTCTTTGGTGCTAAGGAGGCAAGCGCAGGTGTGGGTTCCCAAGGAGCCCGGCAAAGGTTTCTATTCCGGTGCTACAAGACCAAGACCGCCAGGACGGATGTCATCATCGAGCCCACTGCTGCGTCACAACCAGAGGCTTTGCAGGAGAAGACCACCTTTCATCAGGATAAGATGTACTACTTGTCCCCTTTCGAATTGGCCACTGTGGGATCCCTTCCCGCCTACGATTTGGGGGAAGAGGACCGAGGCCACTATAAGTATAGGCTAGCCACCACCGTAGGCCAGATCGGATCCATTCCACCATCACCCATAGACCTCATGAGGTTGTTCATCCTTTGTACCAGTTCATCCTCAGCCCCTCGTGAGGCCAATCCACCACAAAGCAAGAGTAGGGTCTTACACCGCAAGGTGGCCCGAACCTGGGTAAACTGCCGTGTTCATCTTCTTCCTTGTTCGTGTGCATCGAGCCGGGCCATACGGCGACGAGCTGGTTGGCTGGAGAGGTTGAGTCCTTCGCACATGCCCCAGAGTTCGAACCTTTCTTGGGTCTACGGAGCCCTGAATCCAACATTTGGCGCGCTAGGTAGGGGCGTGTCGAAGCTCTGCCTCTTCACCAAGCCGCGCTCCGCCCACGCTGCGTG
>JAAAWM010010702.1:0-48378 GCA_036873465.1 Thinopyrum obtusiflorum
GACTCTCTATCATGAAGATCATGGTGCTACTTTGAAGCACAAGTGTGGAAAAAAGGATAGTAGCATTGCCCCTTTTTATGGCCTTCTTTTTTTCTTTGGCCTTTCTCTTTTCTGGGACAATGCTCTATTGAATGATGATCATCACACTTCTATTTATTTACAACTCAATGATTACAACTCGATACTAAAACAAAGTATGACTCTATATGAATGCCTCCGGCGGTGTATCGGGATATGCAATGAATCAAGAGTAACAAGTATGAAAGAATCATGAACGGTGTCTTTGCCACAAATACTATGTCAACTACATGATCATGCTAAGCAATATGACAATGATGGGTGTGTCATGATGAACTAGATGGTGGAAAGTTGCATGGCAATATACCTCGGAATGGCTATGGAAATGCCATAATAGGTAGGTATGGTGGCTGTTTTGAGGAAGGTATATGGTAGGTGTATGATACCGGCGAAAGTTGTGCGGTATTAGAGAGGCTAGCAAGGGTGGAAGGGTGGGAGTGCGTATAATCCATGGACTCAACATTAGACATAAATAACTCATATACTTATTGCAAAAATCTACAAGTTATCAAAGCAAAGTATTACACGCATGCTCCTAGGGGGATAGATTGGTAGGAAAAGACCATCGCTCGTCCCCGACCGCCACTCATAAGGAAGACAATCAATAAATAAATCATGCTCCGACTTCATCACATAATGGTTCACCATACGTGCATGCTACGGGAATCACAAACTTCAACACAAGTATTTCTCAAATTCACAACTACTCAACTAGCATGACTCTAATATTACCATCCTCATATCTCAAAACAATCATCAAGTATCAAGCTTCTCATAGTATTCAACACACTCATAAGAGTTTTTTATTATTCTTGAATACCTAGCATATTAGGATTTTAGTAAATTACCATGCTATTAAGACTCTCAAAATAATATAAGTGAAGCATGAGAGTTCATCTATTTCTTCAAAATAAAACTACCACCATGCTCTAAAAGATATAAGTGAAGCACTAGAGCATCGACAAACTATTCCGAAAGATATAAGTGAAGATCAATGAGTAGTTGAATAATTATGCAACTATGGGGGGGGGGGGGGGGGGGGGGGGGGGGGGGGGGGGGGGGGGGGGGGGGGGGGGGGGGGGGGGGGGGGGGGGGGGGGGGGGGGGGGGGGGGGGGGGGGGGGGGGGGGGGGGGGGGGGGGGGGGGGGGGGGGGGGGGGGGGGGGGGGGGGGGGGGGGGGGGGGGGGGGGGGGGGGGGGGGGGGGGGGGGGGGGGGGGGGGGGGGGGGGGGGGGGGGGGGGGGGGGGGGGGGGGGGGGGGGGGGGGGGGGGGGGGGGGGGGGGGGGGGGGGGGGGGGGGGGGGGGGGGGGGGGGGGGGGGGGGGGGGGGGGGGGGGGGGGGGGGGGGGGGGGGGGGGGGGGGGGGGGGGGGGGGGGGGGGGGGGGGGGGGGGGGGGGGGGGGGGGGGGGGGGGGGGGGGGGGGGGGGGGGGGGGGGGGGGGGGGGGGGGGGGGGGGGGGGGGGGGGGGGGGGGGGGGGGGGGGGGGGGGGGGGGGGGGGGGGGGGGGGGGGGGGGGGGGGGGGGGGGGGGGGGGGGGGGGGGGGGGGGGGGGGGGGGGGGGGGGGGGGGGGGGGGGGGGGGGGGGGGGGGGGGGGGGGGGGGGGGGGGGGGGGGGGGGGGGGGGGGGGGGGGGGGGGGGGGGGGGGGGGGGGGGGGGGGGGGGGGGGGGGGGGGGGGGGGGGGGGGGGGGGGGGGGGGGGGGGGGGGGGGGGGGGGGGGGGGGGGGGGGGGGGGGGGGGGGGGGGGGGGGGGGGGGGGGGGGGGGGGGGGGGGGGGGGGGGGGGGGGGGGGGGGGGGGGGGGGGGGGGGGGGGGGGGGGGGGGGGGGGGGGGGGGGGGGGGGGGGGGGGGGGGGGGGGGGGGGGGGGGGGGGGGGGGGGGGGGGGGGGGGGGGGGGGGGGGGGGGGGGGGGGGGGGGGGGGGGGGGGGGGGGGGGGGGGGGGGGGGGGGGGGGGGGGGGGGGGGGGGGGGGGGGGGGGGGGGGGGGGGGGGGGGGGGGGGGGGGGGGGGGGGGGGGGGGGGGGGGGGGGGGGGGGGGGGGGGGGGGGGGGGGGGGGGGGGGGGGGGGGGGGGGGGGGGGGGGGGGGGGGGGGGGGGGGGGGGGGGGGGGGGGGGGGGGGGGGGGGGGGGGGGGGGGGGGGGGGGGGGGGGGGGGGGGGGGGGGGGGGGGGGGGGGGGGGGGGGGGGGGGGGGGGGGGGGGGGGGGGGGGGGGGGGGGGGGGGGGGGGGGGGGGGGGGGGGGGGGGGGGGGGGGGGGGGGGGGGGGGGGGGGGGGGGGGGGGGGGGGGGGGGGGGGGGGGGGGGGGGGGGGGGGGGGGGGGGGGGGGGGGGGGGGGGGGGGGGGGGGGGGGGGGGGGGGGGGGGGGGGGGGGGGGGGGGGGGGGGGGGGGGGGGGGGGGGGGGGGGGGGGGGGGGGGGGGGGGGGGGGGGGGGGGGGGGGGGGGGGGGGGGGGGGGGGGGGGGGGGGGGGGGGGGGGGGGGGGGGGGGGGGGGGGGGGGGGGGGGGGGGGGGGGGGGGGGGGGGGGGGGGGGGGGGGGGGGGGGGGGGGGGGGGGGGGGGGGGGGGGGGGGGGGGGGGGGGGGGGGGGGGGGGGGGGGGGGGGGGGGGGGGGGGGGGGGGGGGGGGGGGGGGGGGGGGGGGGGGGGGGGGGGGGGGGGGGGGGGGGGGGGGGGGGGGGGGGGGGGGGGGGGGGGGGGGGGGGGGGGGGGGGGGGGGGGGGGGGGGGGGGGGGGGGGGGGGGGGGGGGGGGGGGGGGGGGGGGGGGGGGGGGGGGGGGGGGGGGGGGGGGGGGGGGGGGGGGGGGGGGGGGGGGGGGGGGGGGGGGGGGGGGGGGGGGGGGGGGGGGGGGGGGGGGGGGGGGGGGGGGGGGGGGGGGGGGGGGGGGGGGGGGGGGGGGGGGGGGGGGGGGGGGGGGGGGGGGGGGGGGGGGGGGGGGGGGGGGGGGGGGGGGGGGGGGGGGGGGGGGGGGGGGGGGGGGGGGGGGGGGGGGGGGGGGGGGGGGGGGGGGGGGGGGGGGGGGGGGGGGGGGGGGGGGGGGGGGGGGGGGGGGGGGGGGGGGGGGGGGGGGGGGGGGGGGGGGGGGGGGGGGGGGGGGGGGGGGGGGGGGGGGGGGGGGGGGGGGGGGGGGGGGGGGGGGGGGGGGGGGGGGGGGGGGGGGGGGGGGGGGGGGGGGGGGGGGGGGGGGGGGGGGGGGGGGGGGGGGGGGGGGGGGGGGGGGGGGGGGGGGGGGGGGGGGGGGGGGGGGGGGGGGGGGGGGGGGGGGGGGGGGGGGGGGGGGGGGGGGGGGGGGGGGGGGGGGGGGGGGGGGGGGGGGGGGGGGGGGGGGGGGGGGGGGGGGGGGGGGGGGGGGGGGGGGGGGGGGGGGGGGGGGGGGGGGGGGGGGGGGGGGGGGGGGGGGGGGGGGGGGGGGGGGGGGGGGGGGGGGGGGGGGGGGGGGGGGGGGGGGGGGGGGGGGGGGGGGGGGGGGGGGGGGGGGGGGGGGGGGGGGGGGGGGGGGGGGGGGGGGGGGGGGGGGGGGGGGGGGGGGGGGGGGGGGGGGGGGGGGGGGGGGGGGGGGGGGGGGGGGGGGGGGGGGGGGGGGGGGGGGGGGGGGGGGGGGGGGGGGGGGGGGGGGGGGGGGGGGGGGGGGGGGGGGGGGGGGGGGGGGGGGGGGGGGGGGGGGGGGGGGGGGGGGGGGGGGGGGGGGGGGGGGGGGGGGGGGGGGGGGGGGGGGGGGGGGGGGGGGGGGGGGGGGGGGGGGGGGGGGGGGGGGGGGGGGGGGGGGGGGGGGGGGGGGGGGGGGGGGGGGGGGGGGGGGGGGGGGGGGGGGGGGGGGGGGGGGGGGGGGGGGGGGGGGGGGGGGGGGGGGGGGGGGGGGGGGGGGGGGGGGGGGGGGGGGGGGGGGGGGGGGGGGGGGGGGGGGGGGGGGGGGGGGGGGGGGGGGGGGGGGGGGGGGGGGGGGGGGGGGGGGGGGGGGGGGGGGGGGGGGGGGGGGGGGGGGGGGGGGGGGGGGGGGGGGGGGGGGGGGGGGGGGGGGGGGGGGGGGGGGGGGGGGGGGGGGGGGGGGGGGGGGGGGGGGGGGGGGGGGGGGGGGGGGGGGGGGGGGGGGGGGGGGGGGGGGGGGGGGGGGGGGGGGGGGGGGGGGGGGGGGGGGGGGGGGGGGGGGGGGGGGGGGGGGGGGGGGGGGGGGGGGGGGGGGGGGGGGGGGGGGGGGGGGGGGGGGGGGGGGGGGGGGGGGGGGGGGGGGGGGGGGGGGGGGGGGGGGGGGGGGGGGGGGGGGGGGGGGGGGGGGGGGGGGGGGGGGGGGGGGGGGGAGCCATGGATATAGCACTATAGGTGGAATAGAGTGGTGGTTGTGGAGAAGACCAAAAGGGAGAAGATAGTCCCACAGTAACTAGGCGTATCAACGGGCTATGGAGATGCCCATCAGTAGATATCAATGTGAGTGAGTAGGGATTGCCATGCAACGGATGCACTAGAGCTGTAAGTATATGAAAGCTCAAAAACAAACTAAGTGGGTGTGCATCCAACTTGCTTGCTCATGAAGACCTAGGGCATTTTGAGGAAGCCCATCATTGGAATATACAAGCCAAGTTCTATAATGAAAAGATTCCCACTAGTATATGAAAGTGATAACATGAGAGACTATCTACTATGAAGATCAATGCGGAGTGCTACTTGGCATAATTTTAATGTAATTCTTCTTAATTGTGGTATGAATATTCAGATCCGAAAGATTCAAGACAAAAGTTCATATTGACATAAAAATAATAATACTTCAAGCATACTAACAAAGCAATTATGTTTTCTCAAAATAACATGGCCAAAGAAAGTTATCCCTATAAAATCATATAGTCTGGCTATGCTCTATCTTCACCACACAAAATATTTAAATCATGCACAACCCTGATGACAAGCCAAGAAATTGTTTCATACTTTTGACATTCTCAAAACTTTTTCAATCTTCACGCAATACGGGGGGGGGGGGGGGGGGGGGGGGGGGGGGGGGGGGGGGGGGGGGGGGGGGGGGGGGGGGGGGGGGGGGGGGGGGGGGGGGGGGGGGGGGGGGGGGGGGGGGGGGGGGGGGGGGGGGGGGGGGGGGGGGGGGGGGGGGGGGGGGGGGGGGGGGGGGGGGGGGGGGGGGGGGGGGGGGGGGGGGGGGGGGGGGGGGGGGGGGGGGGGGGGGGGGGGGGGGGGGGGGGGGGGGGGGGGGGGGGGGGGGGGGGGGGGGGGGGGGGGGGGGGGGGGGGGGGGGGGGGGGGGGGGGGGGGGGGGGGGGGGGGGGGGGGGGGGGGGGGGGGGGGGGGGGGGGGGGGGGGGGGGGGGGGGGGGGGGGGGGGGGGGGGGGGGGGGGGGGGGGGGGGGGGGGGGGGGGGGGGGGGGGGGGGGGGGGGGGGGGGGGGGGGGGGGGGGGGGGGGGGGGGGGGGGGGGGGGGGGGGGGGGGGGGGGGGGGGGGGGGGGGGGGGGGGGGGGGGGGGGGGGGGGGGGGGGGGGGGGGGGGGGGGGGGGGGGGGGGGGGGGGGGGGGGGGGGGGGGGGGGGGGGGGGGGGGGGGGGGGGGGGGGGGGGGGGGGGGGGGGGGGGGGGGGGGGGGGGGGGGGGGGGGGGGGGGGGGGGGGGGGGGGGGGGGGGGGGGGGGGGGGGGGGGGGGGGGGGGGGGGGGGGGGGGGGGGGGGGGGGGGGGGGGGGGGGGGGGGGGGGGGGGGGGGGGGGGGGGGGGGGGGGGGGGGGGGGGGGGGGGGGGGGGGGGGGGGGGGGGGGGGGGGGGGGGGGGGGGGGGGGGGGGGGGGGGGGGGGGGGGGGGGGGGGGGGGGGGGGGGGGGGGGGGGGGGGGGGGGGGGGGGGGGGGGGGGGGGGGGGGGGGGGGGGGGGGGGGGGGGGGGGGGGGGGGGGGGGGGGGGGGGGGGGGGGGGGGGGGGGGGGGGGGGGGGGGGGGGGGGGGGGGGGGGGGGGGGGGGGGGGGGGGGGGGGGGGGGGGGGGGGGGGGGGGGGGGGGGGGGGGGGGGGGGGGGGGGGGGGGGGGGGGGGGGGGGGGGGGGGGGGGGGGTTATAGGAATATGATGAGTATTTTCAGAAAGTTTTCCTCCAAGAAGAATGCTAAGGGAGTCATCAGGGAATCATCGGAAAATGACCTCAACACTCCGAGAATAGTGGAGGTGTGGCTGTGCGAATGGCCGTATAATGCCTTCATGGAGGAGGTCGGGTTCCATTAAGAGTTTGCGCAGTTCGTGGTGAATGCTAGGCTGACCGACTTCCTCGCAGATGAGTGTGACCAGCACCACCTCCTCACGAACTCCTTTGTGCAAAATTTTCATTTTCTGAGTAGGAATAATCCTCTTGAGGTGCTGATTTAATTTATATGCTGAAATTCGTCAGATACCGTTAACTGAATTTTGTGAGATATGTTTGATTCCCTCTGACTGGGAATTAAGAGAGCCTAGACCTACAGAGTTTGAGGACTTTTACCGCACTCTGACAGTGGGGGATGAGAGAGGCGTGTCGAATGTCACCGCCACTAGTTTGCAGTTTCCTTCTGTGCATTACTTCGTTTTATTCACCGCGAAGTGTTTAACTGCTAGGGAGAAGGTCGGTGCACTCAGTGCCCCCGACTTCGCCATTTTACGCCGTGCACTACACAATGATCACACCTTTAGCCTAGGGGCTATTATTGCATGTCATTTGCACCTTAACAGAAGTAAGGGCAAAATTCATGGTGGTATTTATGCCACTTGCTTAGTGAGTGATTTTAATGTTCAAATACGCCAACATGATTATCCTTTGTCCCGAGTTTATTTAGATCACCAGTCGATGGAGGATCACCAGTTTATTGATGCCGCTGATTCATTTCATAACATTCGCTGCAACTTGGTTTTCAGTGTAGAAACCCATGATATTATCCCGTTGCTTGCACCTGCTTTGTTTGATTCTATTGCCAGGGGCGGATATAGGGTTATGCCTGAGGACATTATTGCCTACCGGAACAACCATGCGGCGGCAGAGGAAGAGCCCCAGGATTGGGACGCCCAGGTGCCGCCACCACAGATGGCTACTATGGGTGACTACATGGGACCGGATGGCTACTATGGGTGGTGATTACCAAGCTAGGCCAAAAGCCTAAGCTTGAAGGAGTATGTATTTCCACTGACATTATATTCATGTTCACACATTTCATTCCAGTTGTCGGTGCCACACTTTTTCATTGTATTATCCATGTTAGATTTATTTTCTCGCTTTCTTCTTGTGTGTTGAATTTTTTTGAGAAAATCAAAAAATATCTCCTGCTTCTTTTCGATTTTTCTTTTTAGTTTAATTAGTTATAATATTGAAATAAAACCCAAAAGATTTCTCGATTCTTCTTTTGCTTGTTGTGAGTTTTCCCATGTAAATAGTTTTTCTTGTTTTTGTTTTCCCTTCTTTAAATTTGCTTTCTTCAAGTAAAACTAAAAACTCCAAAAATATTCCAGTGTGTTTCTCCGAAATTATTTTCTTCTTTATTGAGTCATACCGAGGATAAGACCACGATGAAAATGTTGAGTGGCTCTTATATGCATTACTATTTATTTAACAAAGAGCCCATATTACCTTGTCTTCTCCTTTTGAATAAAATGTTTGCAGATTCCAGCTTAGTCCACGGCCCTCTTGCACTATTATTATTTTCATTTCATTCGGTTGTGCAAGTGAAAGGCAATAATGACGATATTTGATGAAGTGACTGTGGTAGAGAGAAGCGGGTATGAACTCAACTTGTTTTGTTTTTGTAAATATGTTTAACCTAGTATCCATGATTCAGCATATTATGATCAAACATGTTTGCAATGACAATTAGAGATTATAGTTTCTCATGCCATGCTTAAGTAGCTAGGAGTGGATAATGATTTATCTTGGATGTCAACATGCATTAAAATGATTGTGATGTAGTATAATGATATGGTATCTGTTGGGGATATAACTACTAGGTATGAACCGCCCAGGAGGGGCCGGGTCATACCACTGGCGACTTATCAATGAAGATGGCGGCTCATACAAGCCCATTGATGGCCCAAGACACAGAGGCGACTTGAGGCCCAAGAGGATGAACTGCCATATGTGTATAACTTGTTTTGTAAGGCAAGCGTAGTTAGTCACCGAGCCGGACACGCTGTGTATGAGCCGGTCGGGACTCCGTGAGCCGTCGGGCATCAACCTGTGTATATAAAGGGACGACCCGATGGCGGTTTAGGGACAAGAAACAACAAATCGAGAATTAGGTCAAGCGTATTCGCTCCGTGGCAATTGAAACCCAAGCAATACAACCCCAAACTGGAGTAGGCCTTTACCTCCACCGTGAGGGGCCGAACCAGTATAAACTCTCTGTGTCCTTTGTCCCGATTAACCCCTTTAAGCTAACCTAGTTGCGATGGCTCCACGACTAAGTCCTTCCGCTAGGACATCTGCCGTGTCAAGTCCACGACAGTTGGCGCCCACCGTGGGGTCAGCGCACGGTGGTTTCGAGTTCTTGAAGGGCAGCTTCAAAGGGATCAAGGGATACACTGTGGGCCGGATGACCAAGAGTCGTCGTGGCAAGCTCTACATCGATGACGCGGGCTGGGGCCCCGAGGCCAGCTCGGAATCCACGTCTTCATCGGCAAGATCGGCGAACCGGGCCCTGAGCCGGACACCTGCACTGACATCATCGAGACGGCTCAGCATGCATGACCCGCCCTGGTTCAACCCGCCGTGAAGCATGCCTTTGTTGGTTTTATCCATGGGGCGGAAATTAAGGAAGGATCTGTGTCTGGTGGTGAGGCGGCCATCTACTATGATGGTGAATCGTCCACAGGTGAGACCAATTCAATGTATCAAGTGTAGGACGGCCAGATTGGGGGCTGTTCCGATGGCGACAGTATTCCGGACCCCTATGAACCGCTGAGCAGGGTTGCGATTTTTATGGCCGGCACACAGCCGACGCCCGGCTCAACGACCGCTGCGGCTATGACCTCCAGTTCAATGGCCGCGGCGACGGCTGGTGCTAGCGACACTGCACGCCCGCCGGCTCAAGTTCTGACAGATTTATTGGAGGCTTTGGCGACTTTGATGGGGGTGGAGGTGACCCCGGACAACCAGGAGCAACATAAGGTGGATGTGGTGAAGCTACGAGCTGAGATAGCTCAAGCCAAGGAAGAGCTGGCAGCTGAGAACGCCAGGATGGCCACGGAGCGAGCTGTTTTGGACGCTCAGGCACAACGGATTCAGGCAGAGTCGTTCCGGCTCACCTTGGATCAAAACGCTTCAAATGCCATCATGAGAAGGAGGCACCGGAGTCGTTTACCTCCGGTTTACGATGTGAGAAACCTCTTCAACACGCCTGGGGCAGGGACCAGTGACCCGCCTGTGCTGAACCGGGCGGTTGAGGCGCCCGTGACCGGAGCGCCGGTTCAGCCGCATACTATGGATTCGCCTCGTTTGGATATGATTCCGCCTCAGCATGTTTTGACACCACCGGGTCATTATTCTAACCCTCTGGATAACATGATCGCTGCGACGACATGATTGGCGGCTCTCCCAGTTGAAGGCGAGTCTCCAGCTGCGATGGAGACACGGAGGGCCAGAGAACTTCTTCAGACGGCTGTGGCTCAACAGGTGGCTTATTCGTATAGCCGTGAACGGATTCACTCAACCCCTCTCAAACTACCACATAGATGCGTTGGCCTCATGACTAAGTCCTGATACTAAGGACATCTGCCGTGACAAATCCACGATAGTTGGTGCCATCACGGTACATGGGAACCGAAAGATAGCCTTGGAGTGTGAAGAGGACGACGCTGCTTATGCTGAGTCTGTTTGTGCAACAAAAGAGTTGAAGTTTTATAAGGATAATGTTGACCCGGCAGATATGACACCTTTGAAGAAGCCAACCACAGAGCATGACCCCATGTTGAAATTTAAATCAGCAGATGACACTAAGCTAGTTGACTTTGTGATACGTCTCCAACGTATCTATAATTTTTGATTGTTCCATGCTATTATATTATCTGTTTTGGATGTTTAATGGGCTTTATTATGCACTTTTATATTATTTTTGGGACTAACCTACTAACCAAAGGCCCAGTGCAAATTGCTGTTTTTTTGTGCCTATTTCAGTGTTTCGCAGAAAAGGAATATCAAACGGAATCCAAACAGAATGAAACCTTCGGGAGAGTTATTTTTGGAACAAACGCAATCCAGGAGACTTGGAGTGGACGTCAAGGAAGCAGCGAGGAAGCCACGAGGCAGGAGGGCGCGCCCCAGGGGGGTGGGCGCGCCCCCCACCCTCGTGGGCTCCTCGCAGCTCCACCGACCTACTTCTTTCGCCTATATATACTCATATACCCCGAAAACATCCGAGAGCACCACGAAACCCTATTTCCACCGCCGCAACCTTCTGTACCCGTGAGATCGGGGGGGGGGGGGGGGGGGGGGGGGGGGGGGGGGGGGGGGGGGGGGGGGGGGGGGGGGGGGGGGGGGGGGGGGGGGGGGGGGGGGGGGGGGGGGGGGGGGGGGGGGGGGGGGGGGGGGGGGGGGGGGGGGGGGGGGGGGGGGGGGGGGGGGGGGGGGGGGGGGGGGGGGGGGGGGGGGGGGGGGGGGGGGGGGGGGGGGGGGGGGGGGGGGGGGGGGGGGGGGGGGGGGGGGGGGGGGGGGGGGGGGGGGGGGGGGGGGGGGGGGGGGGGGGGGGGGGGGGGGGGGGGGGGGGGGGGGGGGGGGGGGGGGGGGGGGGGGGGGGGGGGGGGGGGGGGGGGGGGGGGGGGGGGGGGGGGGGGGGGGGGGGGGGGGGGGGGGGGGGGGGGGGGGGGGGGGGGGGGGGGGGGGGGGGGGGGGGGGGGGGGGGGGGGGGGGGGGGGGGGGGGGGGGGGGGGGGGGGGGGGGGGGGGGGGGGGGGGGGGGGGGGGGGGGGGGGGGGGGGGGGGGGGGGGGGGGGGGGGGACTTTTCTATCAATTGCTCGACAGTAATTTGTTCACCCACCGTAGATTATGCTATCTTGAGAGAAGCCACTAGTGAAACCTATGGCCCCCGGGTCTATCTTCCAGCATATTATTTTCCTATCAATTTGCTATTTCTGCCACCGTTTATTTTGCAATCTTAACTTTCCAATCTATATCATAAAAATACCAAAAATATTTATCTTATTATCTCTATCAGATCTCACTTTTGCAAGTGGCCGTGAAGGGATTGACAACCCCTTTATCGCATTGGTTGCAAGGTTCTTATTTGTTTTTGCATGTACAAGGCGACTTGCGTGTAACCTCCTACTGGATTGATACCTTGGTTCTCAAAAACTGAGGGAAATACTTACGCTACTTTGCTGCATCACCCTTTCCTCTTCAAGGGAAAACCAACGCATGCTCAAGAGGTAGCAAGAAGGATTTCTGGCGCCATTGCCGGGGAGGCTTGCACCAAGTCAAGTCAAGATTTGATCTCCCAGCAACTAGCCATTTCTGGCGCCGTTGCCGGGGAGATCTACGCACAAGTCAAGACATACCAAGTACCCATCACAAACCCTTATCCCTCGCATTACATTATTTGCCATTTGCCTCTCGTTTTCCTCTCCCCCACTTCACCTTTGCCTTTTCTTCGCCCTTCTTCCCGTATGTCTTTTTGTTTGTGTTTCCATGTGCCTTCTATTTGCTTGCATCTTTGCTTGCTAAAAATCTATTGATATGGATCCACTTAAAGTGTTCTACTTGGATCATCTTCGATCTATTTATGCTCGTGCTGAAATCCCAACTAGTTTAGTTGAGGGAAGATCTTTAGATGAGCATGCTCATTTTGTGCGTCATCGTTTGTCTGAAAAGGGGAAGCTGTTATGGTATCAAATAAATAGTTTGCTATGCTATGCTTGGAATCTTTGTGAAATTTATGATTTTACTTGTTGCTCTAAGAACCCTAAAAAACACCTTCCCTACCTATGTGAGTTTAATGATAATGAAATCTTATCTTCTTATGGAAAGGGTGTTTATAGTTACTATGATATCGAACAAATTGAAGTATTTTTCATTTTTAAGGGTGCTCTTGAAGTTGCTTCTTTGATTGAAAAGTATGATATTACTCTCTACAAATCTGAAATTTCCGACATACTTAAATATTGCTATGAAAACTATGCTCATAATGCCTATGTTAAGGAATTTATTGAGAGAATGACCGTTGCTTTGGAAGAAAATAATGATATGCATGAATCTATAGATAATTATGATTCCGATGATTTGATTGAAATATCCCTTGATGAACATGATGCTTGCTATTCTTGTGGCCATGATGCCAATATTTATGAAGATGAATTTGCTATAGTTCCTTATGTTAAACATGAGATCGTTGCTATTGCACCCATACTTGATAGTTCCTTCGATGGAAAGCATGATTGCAATGATGTTATTATAAATTCTCTTGATGTCAATTGTGCTAATAATATGCAAAACCCTAAGCTTGGGGATGCTAGTTTTGCTATGTCTACTATTTGTTGCAGTGATCATGATTGGGGTGATTCTTCTTATGATCTTGAAAATTTATTTAAGCCCCATGATGAATATGAGATTGATAATAGTGTTTGCAATAATATTGAAAGTGGGTTTGGAAGAGTGCCAACTTTAGATCCCACATATTTGGAGAATTTTCAATCTTATGGTATTTTTAATAAAAGTGGGTTTGGAGAGGTCATGATTTTAGTTAATGTTAATCCCACTATTTTGGAAGATTGTCAACTTTGCATACATGTGGATCGTGTTAAGAATATGTTTTGTGATAGCTATATTGTTGAATTTGCTTATGATCCTACATGTAATTATTATGAGAGAGGAAAATATTGTTGTAGAAATTTTCATGTTACTAAATTACTTCTCGTTATGTTGAGATTGCTATTGTTTCTTTCCGCTTCCTTGCATATGCTAGTTTTTGCTTGCCTTGATAATTTGTTTGCCTATAAGATGCCTATGCATAGGAAGTATGTTAGACTTAGATGTGTTTGTCACGTGTTTTATGATGCTATCTTTGTGCTTCAATTCTTGTCTTTCATGTGAGCATCATTGAAATCTCAATGCCTAGCTAGGGGCGTTAAACGATAGCGATGTGGTTTTATGTTTTAATTAGTGTTTGTGCCAAGTAGAACCTTTGGGAAGACTTGGGTGGAGTCTTTATGATCTTGCTGTAAAAAACAGAAACTTTAGCGCTCACGAGATTAGCTGCCATTTTTTACTGGAGAGTGATTTTAGGTTGATTCTTTTTGCAGATAATTAATAGACAAATTCCTCACGTCCACCAATTTATTTAAGAATTTTTGGAGTTACAGAAGTATACGTTTGATACAGATTGCTACAGACTATTCTGTTTTTCGTGTGTTGTTTGCTTATTTTGATGAATCTATGGCTAGTATCGGGGGGTATGAACCATAGAGAAGTTGGAATACAGTAGGTTTAACACCAATATAAATAAAGAATGAGTTCATTACAGTACCTTAAAGTGGTGATTTGTTTTCTTATACTAACAGAGCTCATGAGATTTTCTGTTGAGTTTTGTGTTGTGAAGTTTTCAAGTTTTTGGGTAAAGATTTGATGGATTATGGAATAAGGAGTGGAAAGAGCCTAATATTGGGGATGCCCAAGGCACCCCAAGGTATAATTCAAGGATAACCAAAAGCCTAAGCTTGGGGATGCCCCGGAAGGCATCCCCTCTTTCGTCTTCGTCTATCGGTAACTTTACTTGAGGCTATATTTTTATTCACCACATGATATGTGTTTTGCTTGGAGCGTCTTGTATGATTTGAGTCTTTGCTTTTTAGCTTACCACAATCATCCTTGCTGTACACACCTTTTGGGAGAGACACACATGAATCGGAATTTATTAGAATACTCTTTGTGCTTCACTTATATCTTTTGGGCTAGATAATTTTGCTCTAGCGCTTCGCTTATATCTTTTAGAGCACGGTGGTGGTTTTATTTTATAGAAATTATTGATCTCTCATGCTTCACTTATATTATTTTGAGAGTCCTATAGACCATCATGGTAATTTGCTTTGGCTATAAAATTAGTCCTAATATGATGAACATCCAAGATAGGTATAATAAAAACTATCATATAAAGTGCATCGAATACTATGAGAAGTTTGATACTTGATAATTGTTTTGAGATATGAAGATGGTGATATTAGAGTCATGCTAGTTGAGTAGTTGTGAATTTTAGAAATACTTGTTCTAAAGTTTGTGATTCCCGTAGCATGCACGTATGGTGAACCATTATGTGATGAAGTCGGAGCATGATTTATTTATTGATTGTCTTCCTTATGAGTGGAGGTTGGGGACGAGCGATGGTCTTTTCCTACCAATCTATCCCCCTAGGAGCATGCGCGTAGTACTTCATTTTGATAACTAATAGATTTTTGCAATAAGTATGTGAGTTCTTTATGACTAATGTTGAGTCCATGGATTATACGCACTCTCACCCTTCCACCATTGCTAGCCTCTCTAATACCGCGCACCTTTCACCGGTATCATACACCCACCATATACCTTCCTCAAAACAGCCACCGTACCTACCTATTATGGCATTTTCATAGCCATTCCGAGATATATTGCCATGCAACTTACCACCGTTCTGTTTGTTATGACACGTTTCATCATTGTCATATTGCTTTGCATGATCATGTAGTTGACATCGTATTTATGGCAAAGCCACCTTTATAATTCTTTCATACATGTCACTCTTGATTCATTGCATATCCCGGTACACCGCCGGAGGCATTCACATAGAGTCATATTTTGTTCTAAGTATTGAGTTGTAATTTTTGAGTTGTAAGTAAATAAAAGTGTGATGATCATCGTTATTAGAGCATTGTCCCAAGTGAGGAAAGGATGATGGAGACTGTGATTCCCCCACAAGTCGGGATGAGACTCCGGACAAAAAGAAAAAAAAGAGGCCATAAAAAAAAGAAAAAAGCCCAAATAAAAAAAATTGAGAGAAAAAGAGAGAAGGGACAATGTTACTATCCTTTTACCACACTTGTGCTTCAAAGTAGCACCATGATCTTCATGATAGAGAGTCTTCTATGTTGTCACTTTCATATGCTAGTGGGAATTTTACATTATAGAACTTGGCTTGTATATTCCAATGATGGGCTTCCTCAAAATGCCCTAGGTCTTCATGAGCAAGTGAGTTGGATGCACACCCACTTAGTTTCTTTTGTTGAACTTTCATACACTTATATCTCTAGTGCATCCGTTGCATGGCAATCCCTACTCACTCACATTGATATCTATTGATGGGATCTCCATAGCCCGTTGATACACCTAGTTGATGTGAGACTATCTTCTCCTTTTTGTCTTCTACACAACTACCCTTCTATTCCACATATAGTGTTATGTCCATGGCTCACGCTAATGTATTGCGTGAAGATTGAAAAAGTTTGAGAACATCAAAAGTATGAACCAATTGCTTGGCTTGTCATCGGGGTTGTGCATGATTTAAATATTTTGTGTGGCGAAGATAGAGCATAGCCAGACTATTTGATTTTGTAGGGATAACTTTCTTTGGCCATGTTATTTTGAGAAGACATGATTTCTTTGTTAGTATGCTTGAAGTATTATTATTTTTATGTCAATATTAAACTTTTATCTTGAATCTTTCGGATCTGAACATTTATGCCACAATAAAGAAAATTACATTGATAATTATGCTAGGTAGCATTCCACATCAAAAATTCTGTTTTTATCATTTACCTACTCGAGGACGAGCAGGAATTAAGCTTGGGGATGCTTGATACGTCTCCAACGTATCTATAATTTTTGATTGTTCCATGCTATTATATTATCTGTTTTGGATGTTTAATGGGCTTTATTATGCACTTTTATATTATTTTTGGGACTAACCTACTAACCAAAGGCCCAGTGCAAATTGCTGTTTTTTTTGCCTATTTCAGTGTTTCGCAGAAAAGGAATATCAAACGGAATCCAAACGGAATGAAACCTTCGGGAGAGTTATTTTTGGAACAAACGCAATCCAGGAGACTTGGAGTGGACGTCAAGGAAGCAACGAGGAAGCCATGAGGCAGGAGGGCGCGCCCTGGGGGGTGGGCACGCCCCCACCCTCGTGGGCCCCTCGCAGCTCCACCGACCTACTTCTTTCGCCTATATATACTCATATACCCCGAAAACATCCGAGAGCACCACGACACCCTATTTCCACTGCCGCAACCTTCTGTACCCGTGAGATCCCATCTTGGGGCCTTTTCCGGTGCTCCGCCGGAGGGGGAATCGATCACGGAGGGCTTCTACATCAACACCATAGCCTCTTCGATGATGTGTGAGTAGTTTACCACAGACCTTCGGGTCCATAGTTATTAGCTAGCTGGCTTCTTCTCTCTCTTTGGATCTCAATACAAAGTTCTCCACGATTCGCTTGGAGATCTATTCGATGTAATTCTTTTTGCGGTGTGTTTGTCGAGATCCGATGAATTGTGGGTTTATGATCAAGATTATCTATGAACAATATTTGGTTCTTGGGGGGGGGGGGGGGGGGGGGGGGGGGGGGGGGGGGGGGGGGGGGGGGGGGGGGGGGGGGGGGGGGGGGGGGGGGGGGGGGGGGGGGGGGGGGGGGGGGGGGGGGGGGGGGGGGGGGGGGGGGGGGGGGGGGGGGGGGGGGGGGGGGGGGGGGGGGGGGGGGGGGGGGGGGGGGGGGGGGGGGGGGGGGGGGGGGGGGGGGGGGGGGGGGGGGGGGGGGGGGGGGGGGGGGGGGGGGGGGGGGGGGGGGGGGGGGGGGGGGGGGGGGGGGGGGGGGGGGGGGGGGGGGGGGGGGGGGGGGGGGGGGGGGGGGGGGGGGGGGGGGGGGGGGGGGGGGGGGGGGGGGGGGGGGGGGGGGGGGGGGGGGGGGGGGGGGGGGGGGGGGGGGGGGGGGGGGGGGGGGGGGGGGGGGGGGGGGGGGGGGGGGGGGGGGGGGGGGGGGGGGGGGGGGGGGGGGGGGGGGGGGGGGGGGGGGGGGGGGGGGGGGGGGGGGGGGGGGGGGGGGGGGGGGGGGGGGGGGGGGGGGGGGGGGGGGGGGGGGGGGGGGGGGGGGGGGGGGGGGGGGGGGGGGGGGGGGGGGGGGGGGGGGGGGGGGGGGGGGGGGGGGGGGGGGGGGGGGGGGGGGGGGGGGGGGGGGGGGGGGGGGGGGGGGGGGGGGGGGGGGATACCTTGGTTCTCAAAAACTGAGGGAAATACTTACGCTACTTTGCTGCATCACCCTTTCCTCTTCAAGGGAAAACCAACGCATGCTCAAGAGGTAGCACTTTGTTCCTGCGATTCATCCAAGCAGTTCAATATCGGTGCTAATCTAGATCCGAAATAGGAAAGCGCGCTCATTGAGTTCATCCGTGAGAACCGGGACATCTTTGCATGGAAGCCTTCAGACATGCCAGGTGTACCGAGGGAACTCGCTGAGCACGCTCTCAATATTGATCCAAAGTTTAAGCCAGTCAAGCAATTCCTTCGTCGCTTTAATGAAGAAAGACGTAAGGCCATTGGTGAAGAAGTGGCCCGGCTCTTGGCAGCTGGGTTTATTATTGAAGTTTTTCATCCTGAATGGTTGGCTAACCCGGTGCTGGTGCTTAAGAAGAATGAAACTTGGCGCATGTGCATGGGTTATACAGACCTTAATAAGGCCTGTCCGGCTTATCCTTTTGCTCTCCCTCGTATTGATCAGATTATTGATGCTACGGCGGGTTGTGAGCGTTTGAGTTTCTTGGATGCTTATTCTGGGTATCATCAGATCAAGATGGCAGTTAAGGACCAGGAGAAGACAACCTTCATCACTCCTTTTGGAGCCTTCTGTTATGTGTCTATGCCCTTTGGGCTCAAGAGTGCCCAGGTGACTTACCAGCGGTGTGTTCAAAATTGCCTTCACGGCCAGATTGGCCGCAATGTTCATGCTTATGTGGATGATATTGTTGTGAAATCCAGGAAGAAGGAAACCTTGATAGATGACTTGAAAGAGACCTTTGACAACCTCCGGGTCTATGATACGTCTCCAATGTATCTATAATTTTTTTTGTTCCATGCTATATTATATTCTGTTTTGGATGTTTAATGGGCTTTATTATACACTTTTATATTATTTTTGGGACTAACCTATTAACCGGAGGCCCAGCCCAAATTGCTGTTTTTTGCCTATTTCAGTGTTTCGAAGGAAAAGGATATCAAACGGAGTCCAAACGGAATGAAACCTTCGGGAACGTGATTTTCGGGACAAACGTGATCCAGAGGACTTGGAGTCTACGTAAAGTAATCAACGAGGAAGGCACGAGGCAGGGGGGCGCGCCTACCCCCCTGGGCGCGCCCTCCACCCTCGTGGGCCCCTCGTTGCTCCACCGACGTACTTCTTCCTCCTATATATACCTACGTACCCCCAAACTATCAGATACGGAGCCAAAACCCTATTTCCACCGCCGCAACCTTCTGTACCCGTGAGATCCCATCTTGGGGCCTTTTCCGGCGCTCCGCCGGAGGGGGCATTGATCACGGAGGGCTTCTACATCAACACCATAGCCTCTCCGATGATGTGTGAGTAGTTTATCTCAGACCTTTGGGTCCATAGTTATTAGCTAGATGGCTTCTTCTCTCTCTTTGGATCTCAATACAAAGTTCTCCTCTATCTTCTTGGAGATCTTTTCGATGTAATCTTCTTTTGCGGTGTGTTTGTCGAGATCCGATGAATTGTGGGTTTATGATCAAGATTATCTATGAACAATATTTGAATCTCCTCTGAATTCTTTTATGTATGATTGGTTGTCTTTGCAAGTCTCTTCGAATTATCAGTTTGGTTTGGCCTACTAGATTGATCTTTCTTGCAATGGGAGAAGTGCTTAGATTTGGGTTCAATCTTGCGGTGCTCGATCCTAGTGACAGTAGGGGAAACGACACGTATTGTATTGTTGCCATCGAGGATAAAAAGATGGGGTTTATATCATATTGCATGAGTTTATCCCTCTACATCATGTCATCTTACTTAAAGCATTACTCTGTTCTTATGAACTTAATACTCTAGATGCATGCTGGATACCGGTCGATGTGTGGAGTAATAGTAGTAGATGCAGAATCGTTTCGGTCTACTTGTCGCGGACGTGATGCCTATATACATGATCATACCTAGATATTCTCATAACTATGCTCAATTCTATCAATTGCTCGACAGTAATTCGTTTACCCACCGTAATACTTATGCTCTTGAGAGAAGCCACTAGTGAAACCTATGGCCCCCGGGTCTATTTTCCATCATATTAATCTTCCAACACTTAGTTATTTCTATTGCCTTTTATTTTACTTTGCATCTTTATTTCTCTTTATCATAAAAATACCAAAAATATTATCTTATCATATCTATCAGATCTCACTCTCGTAAGTGACCGTGGAGGGATTGACAACCCCTTTATCGCGTTGGTTGCGAGGTTCTTATTTGTTTGTGTAGGTGTGAGGGACTCGTGCGTGATCTCCTACTGGATTGATACCTCGGTTCTCAAAAACTGAGGGAAATACTTACGCTACTTTACTGCATCACCCTTTCCTCTTCAAGGGAAAACCAACGCAGTGCTCAAGAGGTTGCAAGAAGGATTTCTGGCGCCGTTACCGGGGAGATTCGTGCCAAGTCAAGTCAAGTCAAGACATACCAAGTACCCATCACAAACTCTTATCCCTCGCATTACATTATTTGCCATTTGCCTCTCGTTTTCCTCTCCCCCACTTCACCCTTGCCGTTTTATTTGCCCTCTCTTTTCTGTTCGCCTCCCTTTTTCTTTTGCTCCTCACACTTTCTGCCATTATGTCTGAAATTGGGGAAATTATTGTCGATATGGGCAATAATAATAACATGAAAAATTCTGATGCTCTTGCTGAAGAACCCCCTATCTTACTTACAAAAAAAATCCGAATCGGTAGTGATAATATTATTGGAAAAGGAGTTATCCAAGATTTCTTTACTTGTGCTGGTGCTTTGCCTTCTATGGGTAGTTCTATTCTTCATAGAACTGGTAGTCTTGCGGACGCTATCGCCATGCTTGTAGTTGAACTTGAAAGGCAATTTATGCACATGCATCCTTGCATACAAAGGATTTTCCTAGAATTTTCTAATATTGAGCATTCTTCTGTTAAGCGTGCCGCTACTATCTTTTTGGCTCATGAGTTCAGATTTATAATAAAAGAGGCCAAAGATATCTTTGCACACTATAGGGTGGACGCTGGCCG
Organism: Thinopyrum obtusiflorum; assembly: GCA_036873465.1. Classification (NCBI taxonomy): domain Eukaryota; kingdom Viridiplantae; phylum Streptophyta; class Magnoliopsida; order Poales; family Poaceae; genus Thinopyrum; species Thinopyrum obtusiflorum. The sequence goes on from JAAAWM010010702.1 coordinate 20,266, forward strand.
TCCTCCCATAGAGGCTATCCTCTTTGATCAAGAGGAAATAATAAGTTTTCAATCTCTAGACTATGTTGCTTTTAATAAAAACCTTAGAAAAAGGGTTCCTACCAATGTTCTAGTTTATAGAATTTCTAAACTTAATAATGATTTTGCTATTCGAAATAATGAGCTAGGATATTCTCTCGAGTTTAGGCTCATGAAGTTCTGTCAGAAAAATGCTTATAATGATGAATTGGTTGTGCAATACGAAGGGCCGAAGGAGGAACCTATACCTCCCAAAGTTGATCTTGGGGACTTCCGTCCCATTAAATTTAGCCCTTTTGATTACTTTTGCTTGCCTCAAAGAAAACTTGCTGCGGAACGTAGAGAATATGAAATGAGTTTTCGTGATCTATCCTATTATTATGGCAATACCTAGATCTATCCTTGCTTTTATGCCTAGCTAGGGGCGTTAAACGATAGCGCTTGTTGGGAGGCAACCCAATTTTATTTTAGTTTTTTGCTTTTTGCTTCTGTTTAGGAATAAATATTTGATCTAGCCTCTGGTTAGATTTGTTTTTATGTTTTAAATTAGTGTTTGTGCCAAGTTAAACCTATAAGATCTTCTTGGATGATAGTTATTTGATCTTGCTGAAAATTCTAGAAACTTTCTGTTCACGAAAACAATTGTTAAAAATAACCAGAACGTGATAAAATACTGATTCCAATTGCAGTAGATCAATAAACAGATTGTCTAGGTCGTACTATTTTGGTAGATTTTTCTGAGTTGCAGAAGTTTGCGTTAGTTATAGATTACTACAGACTGTTCTGTTTTTGAAAGATTCTGTTTTTCGTGTGTTGTTTGCTTATTTTGATGAATCTATGGCTAATAAAATAGTTTATAAACCATAGAGAAGTTGGAATACAGTAGGTTTAACACCAATATAAATAAAGAATGAGTTCATTACAGTACCTTGAAGTGGTGTTTTGTTTTCTTTCGCTAACGGAGCTCACGAGATTTTCTGTTAAGTTTTGTGTCGTGAAGTTTTCAAGTTTTGGGTAAAAGATTTGATGGATTATGGAACAAGGAGTGGCAAGAGCCTAAGCTTGGGGATGCCCATGGCACCCCAAGATAATCTAAGGACACCAAAAAGCGAAAGCTTGGGGATGCCCCGGAAGGCATCCCCTCTTTCGTCTTCGTCCATCGGTAACTTTACTTGGAGCTATATTTTTATTCACCACATGATATGTGTTTTGCTTGGAGCGTCTTGTATAATTTGAGTCTTTGCTTTTTAGTTTACCACAATCATCCTTGCTGTACACACCTTTTGAGAGAGACACACATGATTCGGAATTTATTAGAATACTATATGTGCTTCACTTATATCTTTTGAGCTATATAGTTTTTGCTCTAGTGCTTCACTTATATCTTTTAGAGCACGGTGGTGGATTTGTTTTATAGAAACTATTGTTCTCTCATGCTTCACTTATATTATTTTGAGAGTCCTACAAAACAGCATGGTAATTTGCTTTAATTATGATAGGCATCCAAGATTAGTAAAAAATCTTCTTATGAGTGTGTTGAATACTATGAGAAGTTTGATGCTTGATAATTGTTTTGAGATATGAAGATGGTGATATTAGAGTCATGCTAGTTGAGTAGTTGTGGATTGGGGGGGGGGGGGGGGGGGGGGGGGGGGGGGGGGGGGGGGGGGGGGGGGGGGGGGGGGGGGGGGGGGGGGGGGGGGGGGGGGGGGGGGGGGGGGGGGGGGGGGGGGGGGGGGGGGGGGGGGGGGGGGGGGGGGGGGGGGGGGGGGGGGGGGGGGGGGGGGGGGGGGGGGGGGGGGGGGGGGGGGGGGGGGGGGGGGGGGGGGGGGGGGGGGGGGGGGGGGGGGGGGGGGGGGGGGGGGGGGGGGGGGGGGGGGGGGGGGGGGGGGGGGGGGGGGGGGGGGGGGGGGGGGGGGGGGGGGGGGGGGGGGGGGGGGGGGGGGGGGGGGGGGGGGGGGGGGGGGGGGGGGGGGGGGGGGGGGGGGGGGGGGGGGGGGGGGGGGGGGGGGGGGGGGGGGGGGGGGGGGGGGGGGGGGGGGGGGGGGGGGGGGGGGGGGGGGGGGGGGGGGGGGGGGGGGGGGGGGGGGGGGGGGGGGGGGGGGGGGGGGGGGGGGGGGGGGGGGGGGGGGGGGGGGGGGGGGGGGGGGGGGGGGGGGGGGGGGGGGGGGGGGGGGGGGGGGGGGGGGGGGGGGGGGGGGGGGGGGGGGGGGGGGGGGGGGGGGGGGGGGGGGGGGGGGGGGGGGGGGGGGGGGGGGGGGGGGGGGGGGGGGGGGGGGGGGGGGGGGGGGGGGGGGGGGGGGGGGGGGGGGGGGGGGGGGGGGGGGGGGGGGGGGGGGGGGGGGGGGGGGGGGGGGGGGGGGGGGGGGGGGGGGGGGGGGGGGGGGGGGGGGGGGGGGGGGGGGGGGGGGGGGGGGGGGGGGGGGGGGGGGGGGGGGGGGGGGGGGGGGGGGGGGGGGGGGGGGGGGGGGGGGGGGGGGGGGGGGGGGGGGGGGGGGGGGGGGGGGGGGGGGGGGGGGGGGGGGGGGGGGGGGGGGGGGGGGGGGGGGGGGGGGGGGGGGGGGGGGGGGGGGGGGGGGGGGGGGGGGGGGGGGGGGGGGGGGGGGGGGGGGGGGGGGGGGGGGGGGGGGGGGGGGGGGGGGGGGGGGGGGGGGGGGGGGGGGGGGGGGGGGGGGGGGGGGGGGGGGGGGGGGGGGGGGGGGGGGGGGGGGGGGGGGGGGGGGGGGGGGGGGGGGGGGGGGGGGGGGGGGGGGGGGGGGGGGGGGGGGGGGGGGGGGGGGGGGGGGGGGGGGGGGGGGGGGGGGGGGGGGGGGGGGGGGGGGGGGGGGGGGGGGGGGGGGGGGGGGGGGGGGGGGGGGGGGGGGGGGGGGGGGGGGGGGGGGGGGGGGGGGGGGGGGGGGGGGGGGGGGGGGGGGGGGGGGGGGGGGGGGGGGGGGGGGGGGGGGGGGGGGGGGGGGGGGGGGGGGGGGGGGGGGGGGGGGGGGGGGGGGGGGGGGGGGGGGGGGGGGGGGGGGGGGGGGGGGGGGGGGGGGGGGGGGGGGGGGGGGGGGGGGGGGGGGGGGGGGGGGGGGGGGGGGGGGGGGGGGGGGGGGGGGGGGGGGGGGGGGGGGGGGGGGGGGGGGGGGGGGGGGGGGGGGGGGGGGGGGGGGGGGGGGGGGGGGGGGGGGGGGGGGGGGGGGGGGGGGGGGGGGGGGGGGGGGGGGGGGGGGGGGGGGGGGGGGGGGGGGGGGGGGGGGGGGGGGGGGGGGGGGGGGGGGGGGGGGGGGGGGGGGGGGGGGGGGGGGGGGGGGGGGGGGGGGGGGGGGGGGGGGGGGGGGGGGGGGGGGGGGGGGGGGGGGGGGGGGGGGGGGGGGGGGGGGGGGGGGGGGGGGGGGGGGGGGGGGGGGGGGGGGGGGGGGGGGGGGGGGGGGGGGGGGGGGGGGGGGGGGGGGGGGGGGGGGGGGGGGGGGGGGGGGGGGGGGGGGGGGGGGGGGGGGGGGGGGGGGGGGGGGGGGGGGGGGGGGGGGGGGGGGGGGGGGGGGGGGGGGGGGGGGGGGGGGGGGGGGGGGGGGGGGGGGGGGGGGGGGGGGGGGGGGGGGGGGGGGGGGGGGGGGGGGGGGGGGGGGGGGGGGGGGGGGGGGGGGGGGGGGGGGGGGGGGGGGGGGGGGGGGGGGGGGGGGGGGGGGGGGGGGGGGGGGGGGGGGGGGGGGGGGGGGGGGGGGGGGGGGGGGGGGGGGGGGGGGGGGGGGGGGGGGGGGGGGGGGGGGGGGGGGGGGGGGGGGGGGGGGGGGGGGGGGGGGGGGGGGGGTGATACCTTGGTTCTCAAAAACTGAGGGAAATACTTACGCTACTTTGCTGCATCACCCTTTCCTCTTCAAGGGAAAACCAACGCAGTGCTCAAGAGGTAGCAGTCTACAAGATGCCAAGTGTGTTTTTGGTGTGCCAGTAGGCAAGCTCTTGGGTTTTTTGGTTTCTGAAAGAGGCATTGAGGCTAACCCGGAGAAGATCAAAGCTATTACTTCCTTGGCTAAACCGACATGTATCAATGATGTGCAGCGTCTGGCGGGTCGTATTGAGGCCTTAAGCCGGTTCATAAGCTGGCTGGGAGAAAAAGCTATCACTCTGTATCAGATGATGAAGAAAACAGATCACTTTGTCTGGAGTGATGCTGCTGATCAGGCGTTTGAAGCCTTGAAGAAACAGTTAGCTGAACCGCTGATCCTTGCTGCTCCTATTGATAAGGAGCCCTTGTTGTTATATGTAGCTGCCAATAACCGAGCTGTCAGCATGGCAATTGTTGTGGAAAGGAAGGAATCGGGCAAGGAGTATCCGGTTCAGCGGCCGGTTTACTATATCAGTGAGGTGCTCATTGAATCCAAGCAGAGGTATCCGCATTGGCAGAAGCTGGTATATGGGGTGTTCATGGCTAGTCGAAAGCTCAAGCAATATTTCCTTGGTCATCCCATCACTATGGTTAGTTCTGCTCCTTTAGGGGATATCATTCAAAACAGAGAGGCCACAGGTCGGGTAGCCAAGTGGGCCATTGAGCTTGGACCCCATGGTTTGAAATATACGCCTCGCACAGCCATCAAGTCTCAAGCACTTGTGGATTTCATCAATGATTAGACAGAGTTGCAGATGCCTGAGGAAAAGCCGGATAGCACTTATTGGACTATTCACTTCGATGGATCCAGGCAGTTGGAAGGCTCGGGGGCTGGAGTTGTTTTGACTTCCCCACGAGGTGATAAATTTTGTTATGTTTTAAGGTTGATGTTCCCTTGTACTAACAATGCAGCTGAGTATGAAGCCTTACTCCATGGTCTTCGGATGGCTAGGGAGATGAATCTAAGCCGGGTAAGGTGCTTTGGTGACTCAGATTTAGTAGCTCAGCAAGTCTCAGGCACCTGGGATTCTAAGGACCCACTCATGGCGGCTTACCACCGCGAGGTTGATGCTATTGCTGGTCATTTCAAAGGTTATCAAGTGGAACACGTTGATCGCCGAAAAAATGAGGCGGCTGATGCTTTGAGCCGGCTAGGATCCCAGCGTAAGCCGGTACCACCTAATGTTTTCTTGGATATTCTGCATAACCCTTCAGTCAAATTGCCTACGGAGGAGGATCTTGCTATTCCTGACCCGGAGGCACAATTGGTGGCGGCTCTTCATGCTATTCTGATTGGACAGTTCCATATTTGGCTTATATGACCTGGGGCGAGTTACCTGAAGATGAAACTTTGGCCAGGCAGATAACCCGACGGTCTAAGTCAATGACTATTGTCAATGGAGAGTTGCATCGCTACAGTGTCACATGGGTGTTTCAACGTTGTGTTTCTCCTGAGGAAGGCTGTGAGATTCTATGAGAGATTCATGAAGGAGATTGTGGTCATCATGCCGGGTCTAAGTCTCTCGTAGCCAAGGCTTTCCGTCATGGGTTTTATTGGCTGACGGCTCATGCTGATGCAGAGGATTTGGTCAGTAAATGTGATGGTTGTCAGAAATTCTCAAGATGAGCTCATGTGCCGGCTCAAGAATTGAGGATGATTCCAATTACTTGGCCGTTTGCAGTCTGGGGGCTGGCTATGGTTGGACCTTTCAAAAGATCCAAAGATAAAAAGACCCACCTCTTGGTGGCAGTTGACAAGTTCACAAAATGGGTTGAAGCAGATCCGGTCAGTAAGTGTGACGCGGCAACAGCGGTTCAGTTCATCAAAAAAGCGATTTTATGGTTTGGCTTTCCTCACAGCATCATAACTGATAATGGCACTAATCTGTCCAAAGGTGTGATACGTCCATTTTGCATCATGCTTTTATATCGATATTTATTGCATTATGGGCTCTTATTACACATTATGTCACAATACTTATGCCTATTCTCTCTTATTTTACAAGGTTTACACGAAGAGGGAGAATGCCGGCAGCTGGAGTTCTGGGCTGGAAAAGGAGCAAATATTAGAGACCTGTTCTGCACAACTCCAAAAGTCCTGAAACTCCACAGAAGTCAGTTTTGGAATATATAAAAAATATTGGGCGAAGAAAGCACCAGAGGGGGCCACCCACCATCCACGAGGGTGGGGGGCGCGCCCTACCCCCTGGGCGCGCCCCCCTGCCTCGTGGGCCCCCTGGCAGGCCTCCGGTGCCCATCTTTGGCTATATGAAGTCTTTCGCCCTGGAAAAAATCAGAAGTAAGCTTTCGGGACGAAGCGCCGCCGTCTCGAGGCGGAACCTGGCGAAACCAATCTGGGGCTCCGGCGGAGCTGTTCTGCCGGGGAAACATCCCTCCGGGAGGGGGAAATCATCACCATCGTCATCACCATCGATCCTCTCATCGGGAGGGGGTCAATCTCCATCAACATCTTCACCAGCACCATCTCATCTCAAACCCTAGTTCATCTCTTGTATCCAATCTTTGTCTCAAAACCTCAGATTGGTACTTGTGGGTTGCTAGTAGTGTTGATTACTCCTTGTAGTTGATGCTAGTTGGTTTATTTGGTGGAAGATCATATGTTCAGATCCTTTATGCATATTAATACCCCTCTGATTATGAACATGAATATGATTTGTGAGTAGTTACGTTTGTTCCTGAGGACATGGGAGAAGTCTTGCTATAAGTAGTCATGTGAATTTGGTATTCGTTCGATATTTTGATGAGATGTGTGTTGTTTTTCCTCTAGTGGTGTTATGTGAACATCGACTACATGACACTTCACCATTGTTTGGGCCTAGAGGAAGGCAATGGGAAGTAATAAGTAGATGATGGGTTGCTAGAGTGACAGAAGCTTAAACCCTAGTTTATGCGTTGCTTCGTAAGGGGCTGATTTGGATCCATATGTTTCATGCTATGGTTAGGTTTACCTTAATACTTCTTTTGTAGTTGCGGATGCTTGCAAGAGTGGTTAATCATAAGTGGGATGCTTGTCCAAGGAAGGGCAGTACCCAAGCACCGGTCCACCCACATATCAAATTATCAAAGTAACGAACGCGAATCATATGAGCGTGATGAAAACTAGCTTGACGATAATTCCCATGTGTCCTCGGGTGCGTTTTCCTTTATATAAGAGTTTGTCCAGGCTTGTCCTTTGCTACAAAAAGGATTGGGCCACCTTGCTGCACCTTATTTACTTTCATTACTTGTTACCCGTTACAAATTACCTTATCACAAAACTATCTGTTACCGATAATTTCAGTGCTTGCAGAGAATACCTTACTGAAAATCGCTTGTCATTTCCTTCCGCTCCTCGTTGGGTTCGACACTCTTACTTATCGAAAGGACTACGATAGATCCCCTATACTTGTGGGCCATCAAGACTATTTTCTGGCGCCGTTGCCGGGGAGTGAAGCACCTTTGGTAAGTGGAATTTGGTAAGGAAAAATTTATATAGTGTGCTGAAATTTACTGTCACTTGTTACTATGGAACATAATCCTTTGAGGGGCTAGTTCGGGGTATCTTCACCCCGACCAGTAGAGCAAAGAGTTGCTCCTCAACCTACTGAACCTACTGAAAATGTTTACTTTGAAATTCCTTCGGGTATGATAGAGAAACTACTAGCTAATCCTTTTACAGGAGATGGAACATTGCATCCCGATTTGCACCTAATCTATGTGGATGAAGTTTGTGGATTATTTAAGCTTGCAGGTATGCCCGAGGATGTTATCAAGAAGAAGGTCTTCCCTTTATCTTTGAAGGGAAAGGCATTAACATGGTTTAGGCTATGTGATGATATTGGATCATGGAACTACAACCGATTGAAATTGGAATTTCATCAGAAGTTTTATCCTATGCATCTGGTTCATCGTGATCGTAATTATATATATATATATAATTTTTGGCCTCGCGAAGGAGAAAGCATCGCTCAAGCTTGGGCGAGGCTTAAGTCAATGTTATATTCATGCCCCAATCATGAGCTCTCAAGAGAAATTATTATTCAAATTTTTTATGCTCGGCTTTCTCTCAATAATCGTTCCATGCTCGATACTTCTTGTACTGGTTCTTTTATGATGAAGACTATTGAATTCAGATGGGATTTATTGGAAAGAATTAAACACAACTCTGAAGATTGGGAACTCGACGAAGGTAAGGAGTCAGGTATAACACCTAAGTTTGATTGTGTTAAATCTTTTATGGATACCGATGCTTTTCATGAATTTAGCACTAAATATGGACTTGACTCTGAGATAGTAGCTTCTTTATGTGAATCCTTTGCTACTCATGTTGATCTTCCTAAGGAGAAGTGGTTTAAATATCATCCTCCCATTGAAGTAAAAGTAGTTGAACCTATTAAAGTTGAAGAAAAGACTATCACTTATAATGTTGATCCTATTGTTCCTACCACTTATATTGAGAAACCACCTTTCCCTGTTAGAATAAAGGATCATGCTAAAGCTTCAACTGTGGTTCGTAAGAGTAATGCTAGATCACCTACACCCCCTGAGCAAATTAAAGTTGAACCTAGTATTGTTATGGTTAAAGATCTCTTGGCCGATAATATTGATGGGCATGTTATTTACTTCTGTGATGAAGCTGCTAGAATTGCTAGACCCGATACTAAAGGTAAACATAGACCTGTTGTAGGCATGCCTGTTATTTCTGTTAAAATAGGAGATCATTGCTATCATGGCTTATGTGATATGGGTGCTAGTGCGAGTGCAATACCTCATTCTTTATACGAAGAAATTATGCATGATGTAGCGATCTGACCTCAAACGGTCAAATCTCTGTGCTTAAGTGTCATCCCTGGATCGGTAATGCTGACACACACAGTACTTGAAGGATTTATAACAGAGTGCAATCACACACTTATTACATCGAATGTCTCAAAAGAGAACTTATTACAATAATATGGCTTAAGGCCATCTAAATAAGATAACAACGGAAGGCTTGGAAGATAAAATGAGTCCATCAACTCCAACAGCATAGCTGAGTGCACGACAACGACCTAGCACACCTTACTCTTCGTCTGAAAAGTCTGCAACATGATATGTTGCAGCCCGAAATGGGTCAGCACATGGAATATGCTGGCAATATAACACAGTAGAGCAATGAACAGAATAAATGATATCACTACATGCATATATGGCTGGTGGAGGTTCTATGGTTATAATGTTTTTGCGAAAAGCCAATTTTTTCCTACATCAAAGGAATATGTTTTATTGAACTATCATGGTAGTTGATAAACATTGAGAATGGTACCCCCATCTCAATCCCAATTAAAAAGTAATTAATAACCCAACAAATTAGTTTAGAGTGATGAGATCAACATGATAATCCAAGAACCAGATACTCAAGATGTCCATAACCGGGGACACGGCTAACCATGATTAGTTTGTACACTCTGCAGAGGTTTGCACACTTTTCCCCACAAGACCCGATCTACTCCGTTGGTTTTCTCGCACTACATGGTGTTTGAGAAACGGATGACCGAGACACAGTCTTTCAGAAGCATTAACTCTTTACTCTGGGTGGACAGTTACACCTACTTTCCCCTACATCTGCTAGCCCACCACTGAAAGAGGTCATGCAACATACTCAACTATGCTAGAGCCCATAATAGCTTGTGGCTGCACACGGAAGTTTCTAGCATGAATAATCTTATGATCCCTTTGAGCCTGGGTGGCGAACCAAAAGACAACACTAGTATATCCCCAGGTGCCCGCAACCAATCCACCCAGATGTGTATTTAAGTAGCCACCTTAAGTTAACCATTAATTAACAATCTCACATCTGTCATGGATCACTCAAACCAAACCACGTCTACGAGCATAGCATAGTAGTATAAGCATAACGTAGAAGTAACTCCCAAGGGTTTGATAATAAAAGGGCAAGGGGGGGGGGGGGGGGGGGGGGGGGGGGGGGGGGGGGGGGGGGGGGGGGGGGGGGGGGGGGGGGGGGGGGGGGGGGGGGGGGGGGGGGGGGGGGGGGGGGGGGGGGGGGGGGGGGGGGGGGGGGGGGGGGGGGGGGGGGGGGGGGGGGGGGGGGGGGGGGGGGGGGGGGGGGGGGGGGGGGGGGGGGGGGGGGGGGGGGGGGGGGGGGGGGGGGGGGGGGGGGGGGGGGGGGGGGGGGGGGGGGGGGGGGGGGGGGGGGGGGGGGGGGGGGGGGGGGGGGGGGGGGGGGGGGGGGGGGGGGGGGGGGGGGGGGGGGGGGGGGGGGGGGGGGGGGGGGGGGGGGGGGGGGGGGGGGGGGGGGGGGGGGGGGGGGGGGGGGGGGGGGGGGGGGGGGGGGGGGGGGGGGGGGGGGGGGGGGGGGGGGGGGGGGGGGGGGGGGGGGGGGGGGGGGGGGGGGGGGGGGGGGGGGGGGGGGGGGGGGGGGGGGGGGGGGGGGGGGGGGGGGGGGGGGGGGGGGGGGGGGGGGGGGGGGGGGGGGGGGGGGGGGGGGGGGGGGGGGGGGGGGGGGGGGGGGGGGGGGGGGGGGGGGGGGGGGGGGGGGGGGGGGGGGGGGGGGGGGGGGGGGGGGGGGGGGGGGGGGGGGGGGGGGGGGGGGGGGGGGGGGGGGGGGGGGGGGGGGGGGGGGGGGGGGGGGGGGGGGGGGGGGGGGGGGGGGGGGGGGGGGGGGGGGGGGGGGGGGGGGGGGGGGGGGGGGGGGGGGGGGGGGGGGGGGGGGGGGGGGGGGGGGGGGGGGGGGGGGGGGGGGGGGGGGGGGGGGGGGGGGGGGGGGGGGGGGGGGGGGGGGGGGGGGGGGGGGGGGGGGGGGGGGGGGGGGGGGGGGGGGGGGGGGGGGGGGGGGGGGGGGGGGGGGGGGGGGGGGGGGGGGGGGGGGGGGGGGGGGGGGGGGGGGGGGGGGGGGGGGGGGGGGGGGGGGGGGGGGGGGGGGGGGGGGGGGGGGGGGGGGGGGGGGGGGGGGGGGGGGGGGGGGGGGGGGGGGGGGGGGGGGGGGGGGGGGGGGGGGGGGGGGGGGGGGGGGGGGGGGGGGGGGGGGGGGGGGGGGGGGGGGGGGGGGGGGGGGGGGGGGGGGGGGGGGGGGGGGGGGGGGGGGGGGGGGGGGGGGGGGGGGGGGGGGGGGGGGGGGGGGGGGGGGGGGGGGGGGGGGGGGGGGGGGGGGGGGGGGGGGGGGGGGGGGGGGGGGGGGGGGGGGGGGGGGGGGGGGGGGGGGGGGGGGGGGGGGGGGGGGGGGGGGGGGGGGGGGGGGGGGGGGGGGGGGGGGGGGGGGGGGGGGGGGGGGGGGGGGGGGGGGGGGGGGGGGGGGGGGGGGGGGGGGGGGGGGGGGGGGGGGGGGGGGGGGGGGGGGGGGGGGGGGGGGGGGGGGGGGGGGGGGGGGGGGGGGGGGGGGGGGGGGGGGGGGGGGGGGGGGGGGGGGGGGGGGGGGGGGGGGGGGGGGGGGGGGGGGGGGGGGGGGGGGGGGGGGGGGGGGGGGGGGGGGGGGGGGGGGGGGGGGGGGGGGGGGGGGGGGGGGGGGGGGGGGGGGGGGGGGGGGGGGGGGGGGGGGGGGGGGGGGGGGGGGGGGGGGGGGGGGGGGGGGGGGGGGGGGGGGGGGGGGGGGGGGGGGGGGGGGGGGGGGGGGGGGGGGGGGGGGGGGGGGGGGGGGGGGGGGGGGGGGGGGGGGGGGGGGGGGGGGGGGGGGGGGGGGGGGGGGGGGGGGGGGGGGGGGGGGGGGGGGGGGGGGGGGGGGGGGGGGGGGGGGGGGGGGGGGGGGGGGGGGGGGGGGGGGGGGGGGGGGGGGGGGGGGGGGGGGGGGGGGGGGGGGGGGGGGGGGGGGGGGGGGGGGGGGGGGGGGGGGGGGGGGGGGGGGGGGGGGGGGGGGGGGGGGGGGGGGGGGGGGGGGGGGGGGGGGGGGGGGGGGGGGGGGGGGGGGGGGGGGGGGGGGGGGGGGGGGGGGGGGGGGGGGGGGGGGGGGGGGGGGGGGGGGGGGGGGGGGGGGGGGGGGGGGGGGGGGGGGGGGGGGGGGGGGGGGGGGGGGGGGGGGGGGGGGGGGGGGGGGGGGGGGGGGGGGGGGGGGGGGGGGGGGGGGGGGGGGGGGGGGGGGGGGGGGGGGGGGGGGGGGGGGGGGGGGGGGGGGGGGGGGGGGGGGGGGGGGGGGGGGGGGGGGGGGGGGGGGGGGGGGGGGGGGGGGGGGGGGGGGGGGGGGGGGGGGGGGGGGGGGGGGGGGGGGGGGGGGGGGGGGGGGGGGGGGGGGGGGGGGGGGGGGGGGGGGGGGGGGGGGGGGGGGGGGGGGGGGGGGGGGGGGGGGGGGGGGGGGGGGGGGGGGGGGGGGGGGGGGGGGGGGGGGGGGGGGGGGGGGGGGGGGGGGGGGGGGGGGGGGGGGGGGGGGGGGGGGGGGGGGGGGGGGGGGGGGGGGGGGGGGGGGGGGGGGGGGGGGGGGGGGGGGGGGGGGGGGGGGGGGGGGGGGGGGGGGGGGGGGGGGGGGGGGGGGGGGGGGGGGGGGGGGGGGGGGGGGGGGGGGGGGGGGGGGGGGGGGGGGGGGGGGGGGGGGGGGGGGGGGGGGGGGGGGGGGGGGGGGGGGGGGGGGGGGGGGGGGGGGGGGGGGGGGGGGGGGGGGGGGGGGGGGGGGGGGGGGGGGGGGGGGGGGGGGGGGGGGGGGGGGGGGGGGGGGGGGGGGGGGGGGGGGGGGGGGGGGGGGGGGGGGGGGGGGGGGGGGGGGGGGGGGGGGGGGGGGGGGGGGGGGGGGGGGGGGGGGGGGGGGGGGGGGGGGGGGGGGGGGGGGGGGGGGGGGGGGGGGGGGGGGGGGGGGGGGGGGGGGGGGGGGGGGGGGGGGGGGGGGGGGGGGGGGGGGGGGGGGGGGGGGGGGGGGGGGGGGGGGGGGGGGGGGGGGGGGGGGGGGGGGGGGGGGGGGGGGGGGGGGGGGGGGGGGGGGGGGGGGGGGGGGGGGGGGGGGGGGGGGGGGGGGGGGGGGGGGGGGGGGGGGGGGGGGGGGGGGGGGGGGGGGGGGGGGGGGGGGGGGGGGGGGGGGGGGGGGGGGGGGGGGGGGGGGGGGGGGGGGGGGGGGGGGGGGGGGGGGGGGGGGGGGGGGGGGGGGGGGGGGGGGGGGGGGGGGGGGGGGGGGGGGGGGGGGGGGGGGGGGGGGGGGGGGGGGGGGGGGGGGGGGGGGGGGGGGGGGGGGGGGGGGGGGGGGGGGGGGGGGGGGGGGGGGGGGGGGGGGGGGGGGGGGGGGGGGGGGGGGGGGGGGGGGGGGGGGGGGGGGGGGGGGGGGGGGGGGGGGGGGGGGGGGGGGGGGGGGGGGGGGGGGGGGGGGGGGGGGGGGGGGGGGGGGGGGGGGGGGGGGGGGGGGGGGGGGGGGGGGGGGGGGGGGGGGGGGGGGGGGGGGGGGGGGGGGGGGGGGGGGGGGGGGGGGGGGGGGGGGGGGGGGGGGGGGGGGGGGGGGGGGGGGGGGGGGGGGGGGGGGGGGGGGGGGGGGGGGGGGGGGGGGGGGGGGGGGGGGGGGGGGGGGGGGGGGGGGGGGGGGGGGGGGGGGGGGGGGGGGGGGGGGGGGGGGGGGGGGGGGGGGGGGGGGGGGGGGGGGGGGGGGGGGGGGGGGGGGGGGGGGGGGGGGGGGGGGGGGGGGGGGGGGGGGGGGGGGGGGGGGGGGGGGGGGGGGGGGGGGGGGGGGGGGGGGGGGGGGGGGGGGGGGGGGGGGGGGGGGGGGGGGGGGGGGGGGGGGGGGGGGGGGGGGGGGGGGGGGGGGGGGGGGGGGGGGGGGGGGGGGGGGGGGGGGGGGGGGGGGGGGGGGGGGGGGGGGGGGGGGGGGGGGGGGGGGGGGGGGGGGGGGGGGGGGGGGGGGGGGGGGGGGGGGGGGGGGGGGGGGGGGGGGGGGGGGGGGGGGGGGGGGGGGGGGGGGGGGGGGGGGGGGGGGGGGGGGGGGGGGGGGGGGGGGGGGGGGGGGGGGGGGGGGGGGGGGGGGGGGGGGGGGGGGGGGGGGGGGGGGGGGGGGGGGGGGGGGGGGGGGGGGGGGGGGGGGGGGGGGGGGGGGGGGGGGGGGGGGGGGGGGGGGGGGGGGGGGGGGGGGGGGGGGGGGGGGGGGGGGGGGGGGGGGGGGGGGGGGGGGGGGGGGGGGGGGGGGGGGGGGGGGGGGGGGGGGGGGGGGGGGGGGGGGGGGGGGGGGGGGGGGGGGGGGGGGGGGGGGGGGGGGGGGGGGGGGGGGGGGGGGGGGGGGGGGGGGGGGGGGGGGGGGGGGGGGGGGGGGGGGGGGGGGGGGGGGGGGGGGGGGGGGGGGGGGGGGGGGGGGGGGGGGGGGGGGGGGGGGGGGGGGGGGGGGGGGGGGGGGGGGGGGGGGGGGGGGGGGGGGGGGGGGGGGGGGGGGGGGGGGGGGGGGGGGGGGGGGGGGGGGGGGGGGGGGGGGGGGGGGGGGGGGGGGGGGGGGGGGGGGGGGGGGGGGGGGGGGGGGGGGGGGGGGGGGGGGGGGGGGGGGGGGGGGGGGGGGGGGGGGGGGGGGGGGGGGGGGGGGGGGGGGGGGGGGGGGGGGGGGGGGGGGGGGGGGGGGGGGGGGGGGGGGGGGGGGGGGGGGGGGGGGGGGGGGGGGGGGGGGGGGGGGGGGGGGGGGGGGGGGGGGGGGGGGGGGGGGGGGGGGGGGGGGGGGGGGGGGGGGGGGGGGGGGGGGGGGGGGGGGGGGGGGGGGGGGGGGGGGGGGGGGGGGGGGGGGGGGGGGGGGGGGGGGGGGGGGGGGGGGGGGGGGGGGGGGGGGGGGGGGGGGGGGGGGGGGGGGGGGGGGGGGGGGGGGGGGGGGGGGGGGGGGGGGGGGGGGGGGGGGGGGGGGGGGGGGGGGGGGGGGGGGGGGGGGGGGGGGGGGGGGGGGGGGGGGGGGGGGGGGGGGGGGGGGGGGGGGGGGGGGGGGGGGGGGGGGGGGGGGGGGGGGGGGGGGGGGGGGGGGGGGGGGGGGGGGGGGGGGGGGGGGGGGGGGGGGGGGGGGGGGGGGGGGGGGGGGGGGGGGGGGGGGGGGGGGGGGGGGGGGGGGGGGGGGGGGGGGGGGGGGGGGGGGGGGGGGGGGGGGGGGGGGGGGGGGGGGGGGGGGGGGGGGGGGGGGGGGGGGGGGGGGGGGGGGGGGGGGGGGGGGGGGGGGGGGGGGGGGGGGGGGGGGGGGGGGGGGGGGGGGGGGGGGGGGGGGGGGGGGGGGGGGGGGGGGGGGGGGAACAATTCCCATGTGTCCTCGGGAGCGCTTTGCTTTATATAAGAGTTCGTCCAAGCTTGTCCTTTGCTACAAAAAGGATTGGGCCACCTTGTTGCACCTTAGTTACTTTATTTAATTGTTAACCATTACGAATTATCTTATCACAAAGCTATCTATTACCGATAATTTCAGTGCTTGCAGAGAATACCTGGCTGAAAACCACTTGTCATTTCCTTCTGCTCCTCGTTGGTTTCGACACTCTTACTTATCGAAAGGACTACGATAGATCCCCTATACTTGTGGGTCATCAAGAATCTTTTCTGGCGCCATTGCCGGGGAGTGAAGCACCTTTGGTAAGTGGAATTTGGTAAGGAAACATTTATATAGCTAGTGTGCTGAAATTTACTGTCACTTGTTACTATGGAAAATAATCCTTTGAGGGGCTTGTTCGGGGTATCTTCACCCCGACCGGAAGAGCAAAGAGTTTCTACTCAACCTACTGCACCCACTGAAAATATTTATTATGAAATTTCTTCGGGTATGATAGAGAAACTGCTAGCTAATCCTTATGCAGGAGATGGAACATTACATCCAGATATGCACCTAATCTATGTGGATGAAGTTTGTGGATTATTTAAGCTTGCAGGTATGCCCGAGGATGTTGTCAATAAGAAGGTCTTCCCTTTATCTTTGAAGGGAAAGGCATTGACATGGTATAGGCTATTGGAGGGGGGGGGGGGGGGGGGGGGGGGGGGGGGGGGGGGGGGGGGGGGGGGGGGGGGGGGGGGGGGGGGGGGGGGGGGGGGGGGGGGGGGGGGGGGGGGGGGGGGGGGGGGGGGGGGGGGGGGGGGGGGGGGGGGGGGGGGGGGGGGGGGGGGGGGGGGGGGGGGGGGGGGGGGGGGGGGGGGGGGGGGGGGGGGGGGGGGGGGGGGGGGGGGGGGGGGGGGGGGGGGGGGGGGGGGGGGGGGGGGGGGGGGGGGGGGGGGGGGGGGGGGGGGGGGGGGGGGGGGGGGGGGGGGGGGGGGGGGGGGGGGGGGGGGGGGGGGGGGGGGGGGGGGGGGGGGGGGGGGGGGGGGGGGGGGGGGGGGGGGGGGGGGGGGGGGGGGGGGGGGGGGGGGGGGGGGGGGGGGGGGGGGGGGGGGGGGGGGGGGGGGGGGGGGGGGGGGGGGGGGGGGGGGGGGGGGGGGGGGGGGGGGGGGGGGGGGGGGGGGGGGGGGGGGGGGGGGGGGGGGGGGGGGGGGGGGGGGGGGGGGGGGGGGGGGGGGGGGGGGGGGGGGGGGGGGGGGGGGGGGGGGGGGGGGGGGGGGGGGGGGGGGGGGGGGGGGGGGGGGGGGGGGGGGGGGGGGGGGGGGGGGGGGGGGGGGGGGGGGGGGGGGGGGGGGGGGGGGGGGGGGGGGGGGGGGGGGGGGGGGGGGGGGGGGGGGGGGGGGGGGGGGGGGGGGGGGGGGGGGGGGGGGGGGGGGGGGGGGGGGGGGGGGGGGGGGGGGGGGGGGGGGGGGGGGGGGGGGGGGGGGGGGGGGGGGGGGGGGGGGGGGGGGGGGGGGGGGGGGGGGGGGGGGGGGGGGGGGGGGGGGGGGGGGGGGGGGGGGGGGGGGGGGGGGGGGGGGGGGGGGGGGGGGGGGGGGGGGGGGGGGGGGGGGGGGGGGGGGGGGGGGGGGGGGGGGGGGGGGGGGGGGGGGGGGGGGGGGGGGGGGGGGGGGGGGGGGGGGGGGGGGGGGGGGGGGGGGGGGGGGGGGGGGGGGGGGGGGGGGGGGGGGGGGGGGGGGGGGGGGGGGGGGGGGGGGGGGGGGGGGGGGGGGGGGGGGGGGGGGGGGGGGGGGGGGGGGGGGGGGGGGGGGGGGGGGGGGGGGGGGGGGGGGGGGGGGGGGGGGGGGGGGGGGGGGGGGGGGGGGGGGGGGGGGGGGGGGGGGGGGGGGGGGGGGGGGGGGGGGGGGGGGGGGGGGGGGGGGGGGGGGGGGGGGGGGGGGGGGGGGGGGGGGGGGGGGGGGGGGGGGGGGGGGGGGGGGGGGGGGGGGGGGGGGGGGGGGGGGGGGGGGGGGGGGGGGGGGGGGGGGGGGGGGGGGGGGGGGGGGGGGGGGGGGGGGGGGGGGGGGGGGGGGGGGGGGGGGGGGGGGGGGGGGGGGGGGGGGGGGGGGGGGGGGGGGGGGGGGGGGGGGGGGGGGGGGGGGGGGGGGGGGGGGGGGGGGGGGGGGGGGGGGGGGGGGGGGGGGGGGGGGGGGGGGGGGGGGGGGGGGGGGGGGGGGGGGGGGGGGGGGGGGGGGGGGGGGGGGGGGGGGGGGGGGGGGGGGGGGGGGGGGGGGGGGGGGGGGGGGGGGGGGGGGGGGGGGGGGGGGGGGGGGGGGGGGGGGGGGGGGGGGGGGGGGGGGGGGGGGGGGGGGGGGGGGGGGGGGGGGGGGGGGGGGGGGGGGGGGGGGGGGGGGGGGGGGGGGGGGGGGGGGGGGGGGGGGGGGGGGGGGGGGGGGGGGGGGGGGGGGGGGGGGGGGGGGGGGGGGGGGGGGGGGGGGGGGGGGGGGGGGGGGGGGGGGGGGGGGGGGGGGGGGGGGGGGGGGGGGGGGGGGGGGGGGGGGGGGGGGGGGGGGGGGGGGGGGGGGGGGGGGGGGGGGGGGGGGGGGGGGGGGGGGGGGGGGGGGGGGGGGGGGGGGGGGGGGGGGGGGGGGGGGGGGGGGGGGGGGGGGGGGGGGTCCCAGGGTTTGATAATAAAAGGGCAATAGGTTCTACCTCATCATCTACTTCCAAAACCCACATGTTAAGAGATCCTACTCATGCAATGTTTGAGGGTTGAAACTAATGCATAAAACTGGGTAATGAAGGGATATGATCAAAGTGTTACTTGGCTTGCTGATGATCTGCAAACCCTAGAGACTCGTAGTAGCACGCTTCGCACTCCGGAAATTCTATCGCAAATAAACAATAGCATACATAAGCACTCAAGCATAGATGCAAGGGTAAAACTCAGATAAGAAAGTCCAAACTGAAAGTTCAACTGAAATGCTTCGATTTGCAAAAAGAATCAATCGAATCGGAGCTACGGAACTGAAACTACGATCAAAAGAATTTTGAATTCAAATCTGCTTGAAATCAAATTTAAAATTGTCAAAATCATGTTCAAGTTGATTAACTGGAAAGAGGGGTTCGAGACACAGATTTTGGCGTTGGTTTCACGGAATTTGGACGAACGGTTAAAAAGTTGCGAGGGTTTGAAGATCAGGGGCAAATCTGCGATAAAAATATTCACGGATAGGTCCCTGGCCAAAAATAAAATAAAAAGAAAAATCTATCGGACGAACGTCCGCTAACAGAGACAAACGAACAAATTCGTTCATTCTAAGATCTAAACAAATGAACGTTCGCAAAATAGCTCTAAATCGAGAAAACCGGGAAAACCGATCTATTAAGAAAAACCGAACTAGATCTAGGGTTTACCAAAAATAAACCGACGAAAAACCGGACAAAACCGGCGGCGGCTACGAACGGCGGCGAGGCGGCGGGATTCGGCGCGGGCGGCGGCGACGGTGCGGCGCGGCGGTGGCGGCGCGGCGGAGCTGCGGCGGCAGCGGCGTCGGCGCTATGCGGCAGCGCGAGCGGGATTCGGCGCTGGCGGCGGCGGTTGCGGCGGCGGGGCGGGACGAGGGGCAGAGGGGGTCGGGGCCGGCCCTTTTAAAGGAGGGGCGTCCCGAGGCGATGGCGGCGTCGCGGAGTCCTTCGGGACTCCGGCGGCGTGTCCGTGCCGGACTCCGAGCGGGAGGAGGCGGTGGCAGCGCGATGGGCCAGCTGGGCTTCGGCCCAGCCGGTCCGGAGACTTTTTAAAAAAAATCCACCGAAGAAAATCCTTAAAATCGAGAAAACCGGGAAAACCGATCTATTAAGAAAAACCGAACTAGATCTAGGGGGGGGGGGGGGGGGGGGGGGGGGGGGGGGGGGGGGGGGGGGGGGGGGGGGGGGGGGGGGGGGGGGGGGGGGGGGGGGGGGGGGGGGGGGGGGGGGGGGGGGGGGGGGGGGGGGGGGGGGGGGGGGGGGGGGGGGGGGGGGGGGGGGGGGGGGGGGGGGGGGGGGGGGGGGGGGGGGGGGGGGGGGGGGGGGGGGGGGGGGGGGGGGGGGGGGGGGGGGGGGGGGGGGGGGGGGGGGGGGGGGGGGGGGGGGGGGGGGGGGGGGGGGGGGGGGGGGGGGGGGGGGGGGGGGGGGGGGGGGGGGGGGGGGGGGGGGGGGGGGGGGGGGGGGGGGGGGGGGGGGGGGGGGGGGGGGGGGGGGGGGGGGGGGGGGGGGGGGGGGGGGGGGGGGGGGGGGGGGGGGGGGGGGGGGGGGGGGGGGGGGGGGGGGGGGGGGGGGGGGGGGGGGGGGGGGGGGGGGGGGGGGGGGGGGGGGGGGGGGGGGGGGGGGGGGGGGGGGGGGGGGGGGGGGGGGGGGGGGGGGGGGGGGGGGGGGGGGGGGGGGGGGGGGGGGGGGGGGGGGGGGGGGGGGGGGGGGGGGGGGGGGGGGGGGGGGGGGGGGGGGGGGGGGGGGGGGGGGGGGGGGGGGGGGGGGGGGGGGGGGGGGGGGGGGGGGGGGGGGGGGGGGGGGGGGGGGGGGGGGGGGGGGGGGGGGGGGGGGGGGGGGGGGGGGGGGGGGGGGGGGGGGGGGGGGGGGGGGGGGGGGGGGGGGGGGGGGGGGGGGGGGGGGGGGGGGGGGGGGGGGGGGGGGGGGGGGGGGGGGGGGGGGGGGGGGGGGGGGGGGGGGGGGGGGGGGGGGGGGGGGGGGGGGGGGGGGGGGGGGGGGGGGGGGGGGGGGGGGGGGGGGGGGGGGGGGGGGGGGGGGGGGGGGGGGGGGGGGGGGGGGGGGGGGGGGGGGGGGGGGGGGGGGGGGGGGGGGGGGGGGGGGGGGGGGGGGGGGGGGGGGGGGGGGGGGGGGGGGGGGGGGGGGGGGGGGGGGGGGGGGGGGGGGGGGGGGGGGGGGGGGGGGGGGGGGGGGGGGGGGGGGGGGGGGGGGGGGGGGGGGGGGGGGGGGGGGGGGGGGGGGGGGGGGGGGGGGGGGGGGGGGGGGGGGGGGGGGGGGGGGGGGGGGGGGGGGGGGGGGGGGGGGGGGGGGGGGGGGGGGGGGGGGGGGGGGGGGGGGGGGGGGGGGGGGGGGGGGGGGGGGGGGGGGGGGGGGGGGGGGGGGGGGGGGGGGGGGGGGGGGGGGGGGGGGGGGGGGGGGGGGGGGGGGGGGGGGGGGGGGGGGGGGGGGGGGGGGGGGGGGGGGGGGGGGGGGGGGGGGGGGGGGGGGGGGGGGGGGGGGGGGGGGGGGGGGGGGGGGGGGGGGGGGGGGGGGGGGGGGGGGGGGGGGGGGGGGGGGGGGGGGGGGGGGGGGGGGGGGGGGGGGGGGGGGGGGGGGGGGGGGGGGGGGGGGGGGGGGGGGGGGGGGGGGGGGGGGGGGGGGGGGGGGGGGGGGGGGGGGGGGGGGGGGGGGGGGGGGGGGGGGGGGGGGGGGGGGGGGGGGGGGGGGGGGGGGGGGGGGGGGGGGGGGGGGGGGGGGGGGGGGGGGGGGGGGGGGGGGGGGGGGGGGGGGGGGGGGGGGGGGGGGGGGGGGGGGGGGGGGGGGGGGGGGGGGGGGGGGGGGGGGGGGGGGGGGGGGGGGGGGGGGGGGGGGGGGGGGGGGGGGGGGGGGGGGGGGGGGGGGGGGGGGGGGGGGGGGGGGGGGGGGGGGGGGGGGGGGGGGGGGGGGGGGGGGGGGGGGGGGGGGGGGGGGGGGGGGGGGGGGGGGGGGGGGGGGGGGGGGGGGGGGGGGGGGGGGGGGGGGGGGGGGGGGGGGGGGGGGGGGGGGGGGGGGGGGGGGGGGGGGGGGGGGGGGGGGGGGGGGGGGGGGGGGGGGGGGGGGGGGGGGGGGGGGGGGGGGGGGGGGGGGGGGGGGGGGGGGGGGGGGGGGGGGGGGGGGGGGGGGGGGGGGGGGGGGGGGGGGGGGGGGGGGGGGGGGGGGGGGGGGGGGGGGGGGGGGGGGGGGGGGGGGGGGGGGGGGGGGGGGGGGGGGGGGGGGGGGGGGGGGGGGGGGGGGGGGGGGGGGGGGGGGGGGGGGGGGGGGGGGGGGGGGGGGGGGGGGGGGGGGGGGGGGGGGGGGGGGGGGGGGGGGGGGGGGGGGGGGGGGGGGGGGGCTGTTATCTTATTTAGATGGCCTTAAGCCATATTTATTGTAATAAGTTCTCTATTGAGACATTCGATGTAATAAGTGTGTGATTGCACTCGGTTATAAATCCTTTGAGTACTGTGTGTGTCAGCATTACTGATCCAGGGATGACACTTGAACACAAAGATTTTACCATCTGAGGTCGGATCGCTACAAGATTGTATCAGAACACACGCTGATTTTAGGACATGACCACTAAGATGAGCCATAGGTCACTCTTCTCTACTCATTTCTGACTCCTCTCCATTTTCTACTCTCTAGGATGGCAGACTCAAGGAACAAGTTTGCACAACCGGATGAAGACACACCCTTTGGGAGACACTTGAAGCAAATCACTAGGTACCTGAACATCGGAATACCAAGCTTCACCAGGACCTACACCGCCACTTTACCAGAAGAGGAGCGTTGGATGATTCGAGTTCAAGTTCCAGGAAGGACGTTCACGCCAGTTACCGGGCCCATAGAGTTTTCCTTTGATGCACCAACCTGGAGTCTAGGTAAGAGCATGGGGGGGGGGGGGGGGGGGGGGGGGGGGGGGGGGGGGGGGGGGGGGGGGGGGGGGGGGGGGGGGGGGGGGGGGGGGGGGGGGGGGGGGGGGGGGGGGGGGGGGGGGGGGGGGGGGGGGGGGGGGGGGGGGGGGGGGGGGGGGGGGGGGGGGGGGGGGGGGGGGGGGGGGGGGGGGGGGGGGGGGGGGGGGGGGGGGGGGGGGGGGGGGGGGGGGGGGGGGGGGGGGGGGGGGGGGGGGGGGGGGGGGGGGGGGGGGGGGGGGGGGGGGGGGGGGGGGGGGGGGGGGGGGGGGGGGGGGGGGGGGGGGGGGGGGGGGGGGGGGGGGGGGGGGGGGGGGGGGGGGGGGGGGGGGGGGGGGGGGGGGGGGGGGGGGGGGGGGGGGGGGGGGGGGGGGGGGGGGGGGGGGGGGGGGGGGGGGGGGGGGGGGGGGGGGGGGGGGGGGGGGGGGGGGGGGGGGGGGGGGGGGGGGGGGGGGGGGGGGGGGGGGGGGGGGGGGGGGGGGGGGGGGGGGGGGGGGGGGGGGGGGGGGGGGGGGGGGGGGGGGGGGGGGGGGGGGGGGGGGGGGGGGGGGGGGGGGGGGGGGGGGGGGGGGGGGGGGGGGGGGGGGGGGGGGGGGGGGGGGGGGGGGGGGGGGGGGGGGGGGGGGGGGGGGGGGGGGGGGGGGGGGGGGGGGGGGGGGGGGGGGGGGGGGGGGGGGGGGGGGGGGGGGGGGGGGGGGGGGGGGGGGGGGGGGGGGGGGGGGGGGGGGGGGGGGGGGGGGGGGGGGGGGGGGGGGGGGGGGGGGGGGGGGGGGGGGGGGGGGGGGGGGGGGGGGGGGGGGGGGGGGGGGGGCTCACGGGTACAGAAGGTTGCGGCGGTGGAAATAGGGTTTTGGCTCCGTATCTAATAGTTTGGGGGTACGTAGGTATATATAGGAGGAAGAAGTACGTCGGTGGAGCAACGAGGGGCCCACGAGGGTGGAGGGCGCGCCCAGGGGGTAGGCGCGCCCCCCTGCCTCGTGCCTTCCTCGTTGATTATTTTACGTAGACTCCAAGTCCTCTGGATCACGTTTGTTCCGAAAATCACGTTCCCGAAGGTTTCATTCCGTTTGGACTCCGTTTGATATTCCTTTCCTTCGAAACACTGAAATAGGCAAAAAACAACAATTTGGGCTGGGCCTACGGTTAATAGGTTAGTCCCAAAAATAATATAAAAGTGTATAATAAAGCCCATTAAACATCTAAAACAAAATATAATATAGCATGGAACAATAAAAAATTATAGATACGTTGGAGACGTTCAAGCATCCCCAAGCTTAATTCCTGCTCGTCCTCGAGTAAGTAAATGATAAAAACAGAATTTTTGATGTGGAATGCTACTTAGCATAATTTTCAATGTCTCTTAATTGTGGTATGAATATTCAGATCCAAAAGATTCAAGATAAAAGTTTAATATTGACATAAAAAATAATAATACTTCAAGCATACTAACTAAGCAATTATGTCTTCTCAAAATAACATGGCCGGAGAAAGTTATCCCTACAAAATCATATAGTCTGGCTATGCTCTATCTTCATCACACAAAGTATCTAAATCATGCACAACCCCGATGACAATCCAAGCAATTGTTTCATACTTTTGGTGTTCTCAAACTTTTTCAATATTCACGCAATACATGAGCGTGAGCCATGGACATAGCACTATATGTGGAATAGAGGGGGGGGGGGGGGGGGGGGGGGGGGGGGGGGGGGGGGGGGGGGGGGGGGGGGGGGGGGGGGGGGGGGGGGGGGGGGGGGGGGGGGGGGGGGGGGGGGGGGGGGGGGGGGGGGGGGGGGGGGGGGGGGGGGGGGGGGGGGGGGGGGGGGGGGGGGGGGGGGGGGGGGGGGGGGGGGGGGGGGGGGGGGGGGGGGGGGGGGGGGGGGGGGGGGGGGGGGGGGGGGGGGGGGGGGGGGGGGGGGGGGGGGGGGGGGGGGGGGGGGGGGGGGGGGGGGGGGGGGGGGGGGGGGGGGGGGGGGGGGGGGGGGGGGGGGGGGGGGGGGGGGGGGGGGGGGGGGGGGGGGGGGGGGGGGGGGGGGGGGGGGGGGGGGGGGGGGGGGGGGGGGGGGGGGGGGGGGGGGGGGGGGGGGGGGGGGGGGGGGGGGGGGGGGGGGGGGGGGGGGGGGGGGGGGGGGGGGGGGGGGGGGGGGGGGGGGGGGGGGGGGGGGGGGGGGGGGGGGGGGGGGGGGGGGGGGGGGGGGGGGGGGGGGGGGGGGGGGGGGGGGGGGGGGGGGGGGGGGGGGGGGGGGGGGGGGGGGGGGGGGGGGGGGGGGGGGGGGGGGGGGGGGGGGGGGGGGGGGGGGGGCACAAATCTGGTAGATAGTATCCTTGAGATCCTTGCGGTAGACTTCTCCAATGCGTCCCATGGCGATGTGAGCTACCATGCTCTTTCCTAGATTCCAAGTTGGTACATCAAAGAAAATTCTATGGGCTCAGTGACTGGTATGAACGTCCTTCCTGGAACTTGAACTTGAATCATCCAGCGCTCTTCTTCAGGTAAAGTGGTGTTGTAGGTTCCGGTGAAGCTTGGTACTCCTATGTTCAGGTATCTAGTGACTTCCTTCAAGTGGCGTCCAAAGGGTGTATCTTCATCCGGTTGTGTGAACTTGTTCCTTGCATCCGCCATCCTAAAGAGTAGAAAAGATGAGAGGTCAGAAGAGAAGAGAGTGAATAGTGATCTAGGTCTTTTGCTTAGTGGTCGTGTCCTACAGTCAGTGTGTGCTCTGATACCATCTCTGTAGCGACCAGACCTCAAACAGTCTGATCTGTGTGCTCCGGTGTCATCCCTGGATCAGTAATGCTGACACCACACAGTACTCGGAGGATTTATAATAGAGTAGCAATCACACACTTATTACATTAAGTGTCTCAAAAGAGAACTTATTACAATAAGTATGGCTTAAGGCCAACTAATAACAATAACAGTGGAAGGCTTGGAAGATAAGTGAGTCGATCAACTCCAACGGCATCACTGAGCATAGAACCATGACCTAAAAACTCCTTAATCGTCGTCTGAAAAGTCTGCAACATTAACATTGCAGCCCGAAAACGGGTCAGCACATGGAATATGCTAGCAAGGTAACACATAGAGAGTAATGGAATGAAACATCTATACTATATGCATATTTGGCTGGTGGAAAGCTCTATGGTTACAGTTTTGCGTAAAGCCAATTTTTCCCTACTTCAAAGGAATAAAGTTTAATTACTATCATGGTGGTTGTTAAACATTGAGAATGGTTGACAGCATTCTCAATCCCAATTAAATATCATCATTAAACATAACCCAACAAAATTAATTTAGAGTAACATGTTGAGATTCACATGAAAATCCAAATACTAGATACTCAAGATGTCCATAACCGGGGACACGGCTAACCATGATTAGTTTATTACACTTTGCAGAGGTTTGCGCACTTTTCCCCACAAGACTCGATCACCTCCATTTGTTTTCTCGCACTACAGGGTGTTTGAGAAGATGGATGACCGAGACATAGTCTTTCAGAAGCGCTAGCACCTTACGATGGGTAGGCCGTACCACCTACATCCCCTACATCTGCTTGTCTACCACTGTAAGAGTTCGCACGACTTAGTCAACTATGCTAGAGCCCATAATAGCTTGTGGCTGCACACAGAAGTTTCTAGTATGAATAGTCTCATGGTCCCTTTGAGCCTGGGTGGTGGTCCAAAAGAAAACAGGCAGGTCCTGGAATACCCAGGTGCCTCAATCCACCCAGATGTGTGTTTAAGTTGCCACCTTAGATAAACCATTAATTACCAATCTCACATCTGTCATGGATTTTCACTCACCCAATCCACGTCTACTAGCATAGCACGGCATAATAAGCAAACGTAGAAGTAACTCCAAAGGTTTGAAAATAAACAGGTAATAGGTACTACCTCATCTACTTCCCATCCCACAATTTAATTAGATCCTAATCATGCAATGTGTGAGGATTGATCTAATGCAATAAAACTGGGTATTAGAAAAGGTATGATCAAAGTGTTACTTTCCTTGCTGATGATCCGCGAAACCTAACGATTTGAAGTAACAGGCGGCGCACTCCGGGTATTCTATCGCAGACAAACAAACAAGCATACAGTAAGTACTCATCTAATGCACAGGTAAAACTCAAATAAGAGATCTAACCAGATGGTTCAACTTAAGAACTCCGGTTGGCAAAAAGAATCAAATCGAACGAAGCAACGAAAGACGAACGGCAAAAGAAAACAACTTCGTTCTAGTAATCTGGATCTAGGGCAAATTTTACAGTAACAAAAACTTGTTTAAGTTGGTTAAACGGATAGAAGGTTTCGAGACGAATCCCTAGGCGCTTCAATCGCCTGATTCCGATAGATGAGCGAAAAGTTAAACAAAAACGAAAATCGGATCAGGAATCGCGATCAGAAAAATCACGGATTTAATCCGAGAAAAAGAAAAACGACGAACGCTGAATTTTTTTTCTCTTTTTTTTATTCCGCTCGGAAGAAAAAAAATACTAAACGGACTCCAAAAATTCCGAAATAAATTTTCTCGGGCTTCTAAAATCAAGCCGCACAAGGTGAATATTTATTTGGGCCCTAAATGCAATTTTGAAAAACGCACATTTTTCCTAAATTCAAATAAAAAACCGAAAAACTCCAAATAAAACTTATTTGATTTTTTTGTTAAATCCTCAATATTTCTTTATTTTGGGAAAGTCATTTTATTACCTCTCTCATATTTTTGGTAATAGAAATAATTGATGATAAAATAAATAAAATCAAATGATCGTATTCTCAAAATTTGAGAGAACTCAAATATGAAAATAACGAAATCCCCAACTCTCTCCGTGGGTCATTGAGTTGCGTAGAATTTCTAGGATCAACCAAAATGCAAAATAAAATATGATATGCATGATGATCTAATGTATAACATTCCAAATTGAAATTTTGGGATGTTACACGCCTGTGTGATCATACTTGTTGGTTTGAGTGTTCTCTTGTGTTTCCACGTGTTTTCCCTCATTTCCCTCCTCGTCTTCTTCATGTTCATCGCGGGATCCGCTCCTTTCATGAAAGATCGGCCGGTTAGGGTTCCTACCCTACATCATCTTGGTATCAAGAGCCATGTTGATTACGATTTCGGAGCCTCCCCATTGTGTTGCTAGCCTAGTTCTTGTTGTTTTTGTCCCTTATTCAAAAATTCCCCAAAAAAATAGCCCCAATTTATTTTGTGATTTGTTGGTGTGTTGAAATTTTGTTGGATTTGATACGTGGATTTGCTTTTTTTTTGAGTGGATCTAGCCTTTTCCCCCTTTCCCCACCCTTTCCATCCACAAAATCGCCCGGATTCGACGATTTTCACCTCATCCACCTCGTACACGTGCAGTTCATCCCGTGCCCGAACAGTGCCCAGGCACCGGATGTCCGCTCGCCACTGGATGACCGCTCACCACCGGACGCCCGTAGTTACCTGACGAAACTGAATTTTCTTCAGTTTTGGTCACCACCACCGCCCCACATTTCCGCATACGCACTCCAACCACCTATACACCATCACCACTTCAGCATTCCACCACCATTTCTTACCTGTTTCACACTCCGACACGTGTTGCCACTCCGAGCTTCGAGAATTTGAGTTGTGGTTCCATATCCTTTTGTGTTTTGTCTATCTGGGTACGGTTCGACATTAACATCACCGCCGCTCATCTTCGCCACGGACGCGTCATCAACAACGACCACCTCGACTACATCTTGGTATTCGTGACACCATTTTGACACCATACCATCCGCAAGAAACGGTAACCTCACCTTGGTATTGGACATATCACTCTTGCCATTACATTGATAGCCATCATAGCCTTACTCCTTCGTGTTGCTTACCCATCAAGACTAGCCATTGAGTATTGCCGGCAACGAAACTTGTGCACATTAGTGATCATACTTCCCATAGCATACATACATCATTGTTGCATATATTGGTATCATCTCTTGTGTCACAAGGTTGTCATCGCATACACACTTGTTATCTTGGTTCGTCAAGCATTGCATGAGAAAAGATCTCAAACATCAAAGAGCCAAACAAGCTGATGCAGAGCATCCCAATGTCATCCCTGTGGACCTACCATCATCTCACCAAGTGCCTAGCGGACCCATGACACAAGAACGTGCAAGAGCTCTTGAAACCGAGGTGACATCTCTCCTCTCACATTTCCGCTTTGATGTACATGAGACATGGCTACTACCTCATATGGACACATTGTGCATAATCAGGTATCATGGAGAAGCTAAGGAGCAAGGAGAAGAAGAAGAGAAAGATGGACGAGAAGACGGAGAAGAAGGAGGCATGTAGGAAAAGTGCCAGCCACCGGACGACCGGTCGGGACCGGACGTCCGGCGCCTGATGCTCCAGCCGAACCCCAGCGAGCGGACGTCCGGCCTAGACCGGATGACTAGTGTCCCTACACCCGAGCCAA